>ML251976.1:143824-202115 GCA_005239495.1 Nicotiana undulata
GAAAATTTGACCAAAACGCCCCTCGGGCCCACATCTCGGATTCGGGTAAAATTTATATTTTCCGAAACCTTATTCACTCACGAGTCTAACCATACAAAAATCTCTCAAATCGGAGGTCAAATACTCAATCAAAATCCCAAAATTCGTTCTAGGAAGTTTCTTCTAAATTTTCCCAAATTGCAACTCAAAATCTCGAATTAAGGATGGAATTTAAGACTAGAATCATGGAAATTATCCTATGATGGTAGAGAATCACTTACCTCGATCACCCATGTGAAAATCCTCTCAAATATCGCCCCTCCCGAGCTCCCACAACTCAAAAATGGTGAAATAACATAACCCTCGGATTTTTAGAATATGAACAGGGATTTCCGCAACTGCGTCCCTTTAACCGCACCTGCGGTACCGCACCTGCGGAAATATCATCGCAGGTGCGGGAATTCATTAAAACCCCTGGGATCGCACTTGCGGCTGGCTGGTCGCTGGTGCGGCTCCGCGCCTGCGAAAATCCAATCGCAGGTGCGGGATTCACTTAGGCTGGGCAGGGGTCGCGCCTACGGGTCTTTTGTCGCTGGTGCGGCTCCGCGCCTGCGGAAATCCAATCGCAGCTGCGGACCCTGGGAAGACTCCTCACCCTTCGCACCTGCGTCTAGGGGGTCGCTCCTGCGAGCTCGCACTTGCGGAGATTCCATCGCAGGTGCGGAACACCAGAAGAGGATCTGGTTCAGCTGCTTGCAAAGTCCCAAAACTCCCCGTTAAACATCCGAATCGACTCCGAGGCCTCCGGGACCTCAACCAAAACCACCAACTGACCCCACTACCTCATTCCAACTTAGTCGAGGCTTAAAAACACGTCCCATAACATCAAAATATCCAAAATGCATAGATTCAAGCCTAGGAACTTAGGAATTTTTAAGAATTCACTTCCGACGTCGAACCACGTTTAAACTCGTCTGAATGACCTCAAATTTTGCACACAGGTCATAAATGACATTCCGGACCTGCTGTCGCTT
Source organism: Nicotiana undulata (assembly GCA_005239495.1). Taxonomy (NCBI): domain Eukaryota; kingdom Viridiplantae; phylum Streptophyta; class Magnoliopsida; order Solanales; family Solanaceae; genus Nicotiana; species Nicotiana undulata. The sequence continues at coordinate 144,838 of ML251976.1, forward strand.
TCGGAATTCCATTCTGAGTCCGATATCAAAATATCACCTATCGGCCGAAATCGCCGAAATTCTAACTTTCGCCAATTCAAGCCTAAATCTACGTCTGGCCTCAAAAACACATTCCGAACATGCTCCCAACTCCGAAATCACTCAACGGAGCTGACGGAGTCGACGGGTTTTCATTCCGGATCCGTCTTCACACAGCTCCCGCTCCGGCCCAATTTCTAAGGTCAAAGCTCACCTTAAAGGACTATATGTCCAAAAACACTCCAATTTTCATCACTCAACGCTCCGACTCGTTCCATTAACCTAATAAGACAAGGGAGGAACAATTATCAGGGGATCGGGGTGCTAACTCTCCAAAACGACCGGCCAGGTCGTTACAATCATACTGGCAAGCTCTAATATGGTCATAAAGAGAAGACCGGGAAGCCATGCTAGCTAATACCCGCGGAGGGTTTGACAAATACAAACTCACCAACTGACCCTCTAAATCCTAAACATCAAGTGCTAAAGGTCACTCTGCTGCTGAAAGGTAAGCTAGACTCCCCAAACTCTCGGCTCTACGACTCAAGGAATCGACCACTACATTGGCCTTCCCCGGGTGATACAAAATAGTTAAGTCATAGTCCTTGAGAAGCTCTAACCACCTCCTCTGCCGCAATTCAAAAGCAGATACTGCAAACTACGATGGTCAGTGAAGATCTCACACTGCACCCCATACAAGTAATGACGCCAAATATTTAAGGCATGAACAATGGTAGCTTACTCAAGATCGTGCACTGGGTAATTCTTCTCGTGCACATTCAACTGTATAGACGCGTAAGAAATCACCCTACCGTCCTGCATTAATACTTCTCCCAAGCCAACTCTAGAAGCATCACAATAGACTGTGTAAGCACCCGAACAAGTAGGCAAAACCAAAATCGGAGTTGTGGTCAATGCGGACTTGAGCTTCTGAAAGCTCTTCTCACATTCATCGGACCATCTGAATGGAGCACCCTTCTGGGTCAATCTGGTCAAAGGTGAAGCAATAGATGAGAACCCTTCTACAAAGCGACGGTAATATCCCGCCAGACCAAGGAAACTCCGAATCTCTGTAGCTGAGGATGGTCTGGGCCAACTCTGCACTACCTCAATCTTCTTTGGATCAACCTGAATACCCTCACTAGACACCACGTGCCCCAAGAAAGCTACTGAACCAAGCCAAAACTCACACTTGGAGAATTTTGCATAAAGCTTCTCCTCCCTCAATCTCTGTAACACAACTCTCAGATGCTGAGCATGCTCTTCCTGGCTACGAGAATAAACCAGGATGTCATCAATGAACACAATGACGAACGAATCAAGGTAAGGCTGAAACACATTGTTCATCAATTGCATGAACGCGGTTGGGGCATTGGTCAGCCCAAATGACATAACCAGAAACTCATAATGACCATATTTGGTCCTGAAAGCAGTATTCGGAATGTTAGAATCCCGAATCTTTAACTGATGATACCCCGACCTCAAGTCGATCTTGGAGAACACCTTAGCTCACTGAAGCTGATCAAATAAGTCATCAATACTAGGAAAAGGATACCTGTTCTTCACCGTAACCTTATTCAGCTGTCTATAATCAATACACATACTCATGGAGCCATCTTTCTATTTCACAAACAACACCAGTGTACCCCAATGTGACATACTAGGCCGAATGAACCCCTTATCTAAGAGTTCTTGAAGCCGCTCTTTCAATTCTTTCAACTCCGCTGGTGCCATGCGGTAAGGTGGAATAGAGATAGGCAGAGTGTTTGGCACCATGTCAAAACCAAAATCAGTATCCCTGTCAGGTGGCATGCTTGGCAGGTCTACAAGGAATACATCCGGAAAATCACAGACTATAAGAACATAATCAACAGATGGAGTCTCACTACTAACATCCCTCACAAATGCAAGATAAGATTCACACCCTTTCTCAACCATACGCTGAGCCTTTAAATAAGAAATCACTCTGCTAGGTACATGCTCTATAGACCCTCTCCACTCAACTCTCGGAAATCAGGGCATAGCTAAGGTCACGGTCTTAGCGTGACAATCAAGGATAGCATGACATGGGGATAACCAATCCATGCCCAGAATTACATAAAAATTGACCATACTGAGTAACATCAAGTCCACTCGGGTCTCCAGACCTCCAAAAGATATAAGACACGACCGATACATATGGTCCAAGACAATAGTATCGCCCACCGGAGTCGAAACATGAATAGACATAACTAAAGACTCACGGGGCATATTCAGAAAGTGAGCAAAATAATATGAGACATACGAGTACGTGGAACCAGGGTCAAATAAATCCAACGCATCACTATGACAGACTGAGATAGTACCTGTAATCACCGCATATGATGCCATAGCATCAGGCCTAGCCGGAAGTGCATAAATACGTGGCTGGCCTCCACCTGCTCGACCTCCCCCTCAAGAGCGGGCTCTAGCTGCCTGAACACCACCCCTGGCTGCCTGTGTAGGTGGTGAAGTGACTGGGGCTGAAGCCGAGGGATGAACCCTATGCTGAGATGAACTACTAGGACGACGGGGACACTACCTCCACTCATGTCCGAACTCTCCACACTCATAAAAACTACCTGGAGCTGGAGATGAAAACTGACGAGAACCCCTGCCACCATGATAACCACCAGACGAACCACGCATAGAAGAACCCTGATAAGATGATGCTCGGGCGGAGCTCTGAGCTGGAAGGGCACTAAAAGATGAACGTCCATGATGAGAATTGCGAGGACCCTGCCCCGAAGATACACCACTGTAAGCTGGGAGAACTGGTTGTGGAGGTCTAAATGGAAGACCTCTGCTGTGCTGAAACTGCCCTCTAAAAGGGGCACCACTGAAGCTACCTGATCCCCAAGGCCTCTTGACCTCCCTCTCCTCCCTCTCCTGCCTATGAACCGACTCAATGTCCCGAGCAATGTCAACTACCTGCTCAAATGTAGCTCCAGACACTCTCTCTCTAGTCATCAAGATCCGAAGATGATAAGTAAGACCATCTACAAACCTCCTAATCCTCTCCCTATCCGTAGGGACAAACTCAGAAGCATGACTAGCCAACTAGGAAAACCTCATCTCGTACTATGTAACTGACAACTCTCCCTGGTGCAACTGCTCAAACTGCCTGCGCTGCTCCTCTCTGTGGGACTGAGGAACATACTTCTCCAAAAGGATTGTGGAGAACTGCTGCCATGTGAGTGGTGATGAACCAACCGGATTACGCCTCTCAATGCCTCCCACCAAGTGAAAGCAACACCTGCAAACTAAAATGTAGGAAACGAGACCCCACTTGGCTCCAAAATACCCGCAGTATGCAATATCCTCTAACATTTATCCAGAAAGCCTTGGGCATCCTCACCCTCTATGCCGCTGAAAGTCGGAGGCTTAAGTCAGTTGAACCTCTCCAGCCTACGCTGCTCATCCTCGGGCATAGCGGGAACCACATAGTCCTAAACTGGGGCAACCGGCTGAGCTGGGGCTGCTCCCGGTATCTGAATACCCCGTACAACCTGCTTAGGTGTCCGGGCAGCTGGAGTCTGATTGCCTCCCTCGGCCTGAGTTGTAGTGGCAGTAGTAGACATAGAAACTGCCTGAGCTAAACTGGAACACACCGTCAATATCTGAGCCAGGGTCTCCAGAAGACCCGGAATAACAATAGGCACTGCCGGTGCCTGAGCCTGTCCCGCTGGAGCACCATCGGCGGGAACCTGATCCTAAACGATATGGGGATCTTGGGGTACTGTCCCGGCTGCTGCGCAGGCTGGTCCCCTACCTCTACCACGGCCCCGAACCCTTGTGGGTCTGGCTGATGTCTGGTCACCCTGATCGGTATTACGTGTCCTTACCATCTCTGAGAGAATGAAACAACATAAGTTTAGATTTCAAGAATCAATAGATTGGCACGAAAGAGTTCTGTAGCCTCTCGAAGATAAGTACAGATGTCTCTGTACCGATCCGCAAGACTCTATTGAACCTGCTCATGACCGTTGAGTCCTATGCAACCTAGAGCTCTGATACCAACTTGTCACGATCCCAAATCCTAATCGGTTGTGATGACGCCTATCGTGGAACTAGGCTAGCCAACCATCACATTACTACGCATTTGTCCTATTATAATAATTCGCAATTTAATAATAAACAATAAACAAGCATAAAATAAATTGTTTAGGTCTTAGAGCCCAATAATAGTCTAAACAACTCTAAGCATAACCTCCCAAGAATGGAGTCAACATGGTCACGAGCATCTACGAAATAACATTAACTCTACTAATGTCTTAAATAAAGTCTAGGAATGAAATACTAAAACTAAATAAGAAAGGGAAATGGAGAAGCTATGGACGCTGGACAGCTACCTCGAAATCCCGTAAACTGCTGCTAACAAACAGAGACAACTACTGCTCCGAGCCGGTACCTGGATCTGTGCATAGAGGCACATGGAGTAATGATGAGTATGCCAACTCAGTAGTAATTAAAATAACTCACAGTCTGAGAAATACGAAACACACAACACAGATACACCAATTCACAAAAACAGTAAAAACGCCAAATCACCATAAAGTATTCATCAAATCCATAAGTTCGAAAACCATTTTCCAGAAATCCTTTGAAACTAGTATAATTTCAATATATCTCAGTAAAACTCTAAGTAAAAATCAGTTTGAAAATGAAGTCGATCATAGTTCAAAAGCTTAGTAAAATCATCATAAATCTGCCCCTCAGCCCATAATCATTTCTCGTAACAATTTCCCTCAGTATCAGCCCATCAGGCAACCTCACAGTCACTCAATATTAGCCCATCAGGCAACCTCACAGTCACTCAATATTAGCCCATCAGGCAACCTCACAATCACTCAATATTATCCCATAAGGCAACCTCACAGTCACTCAACATTAGCCTATTAGGCAACCTCACAATCACTCAGTATCAGCCCCGTGGGCAACATCACTCATTAGGTACCTGCGCTCACTGGGGGTGTGTATAGAATCTGGAGGGGCTCCTACAGCCCAAGCGCTATAACAAGCCACAACATGGCATAAATCACACACAATATTGGCCCGAAACCTCTCTCATATCATAACATCCTCACAATAATGGCCCACAACCTCACTCAGTCAGACACTCTCAACATGCCCTTCAGGCCATAAATATACCGGGTTCTCGACCCAAAAACAGTGTTTCATTTTTCAATAAATAATATCAAATACTCTAAGTGTCACAACAATTATCAAGAAAAGATTGAGTGAAAATCATAACATATCAAGTGAGGAAAATAGTAAAAACAGCGCCCAAGGGGTAAACAAATCGGCGCTAGGCCCCAAATATGGCTTACAGCCCAAAACATATCAAGTATATATCAATTCTATTGAGCATAGGCTTTAAAAATCGGCTTCGCAACTCAATAGTTGTCTAAATAGGGAATATATTTCCAAAGTTCCAATCTTTGTATTCAAAAATCCGTGAAAGGATGCAGGGTCCGGGGTTTCATACCCTCAGGACAGGATTTAAAGACATTACTTACCTCAACTAGCCCGAAAACTATTCCGCAATACGCTTGCCTCTCGAATAAACTCCCGGGTGCTCCAAATCTATAAAGATCATACCTTTATCATCAAATTATGCTTAAGCAATGAATTCCAATTGAAAAATATCAATTTTTGCTCAAAACCCGAAATCGATCAAAACCCGTCCCCCAGGACCGCATCTCGAAACGCGAAAAGAATGCGAAAATCGGAGTTCGTTTGACCCCTCAAATCGACCCCTAAAGGTCTCAAAATATCAAGACCTAACCCCACCTTTTTCTACTGATTTTCATGAATTAAACACCGAGATTATGTTCCTTAATCACCTATAATCAAGGTTTAGGGTCCAAAGTACTTACCTCTATGAAGAACACGGATTTCCCCTCTTCAAAATCGCCTCCAAGCTCTTTTCCCGTTCAAAAATGGTGTTAAAAGCTCTAGTGGTCGCGGAGGGTTTAATTTAATACTGTCCAGAGATTTCTTCATCGCGATCGCAGACATCCAGTTGCGATCGCGGAGCACAAATTAGGGCAGCCCTCATTTAACCTTACGCGATCGCGGAGGCCTTCACGCGATCGCGAACCTCTGCTTTACTGACCTATGCGATCGCAGACACACCATCGCGATCGCGAAGAACATTTCCATTAACTCCCCCAGCCTTCATTACCTTATGCGATCGCGACCCAAACCACGCGGTCGCGAAGAACACCAATCCACACTACTGCGATCGCAATCCCCTTTCTGCGATCGCGAAGAACAACTTTTCCTGCCCTCTCTGCTAAGCCTACGCGATCGCGACCCCATACCTGCGATCGCGTAGAAGGAAAAACTGGAGAACACCAGCAGAAAATCTGCAACTCCCAACTCCCAAACTAGGTTCGTTAACCACCCGAAACACACCCGAGGCCCTTGGGACCTCAACCAAACCTACCAACATATCCCATATCATCATTCAAACTTATTTGCACTCTCAAAACACTAAAAATAACATCAAAGCACAAAAATCACATCGGATTCAAGCCTAAGAACTTTGAAATTTCTAAAATCCACCAACGATGCCGAAACTATCCAAAAAGTAGAAGGAGGAGTAGGAGGAGTCAGTTTTCTTTGAAGATCGAGGAACGTAGTGTCGGACAATTATGCCATTCGGAAGAAGTATTCTACAGAAGAAACAATGCAGAGAAGCACTTTTCGAAGAGAGAGAAAGAAACCTCCCTAACTCAGAAAGGCCCAGACTGCGCTGAGGAAAGAATGGCACTTTACAAATAAGAAGAGGGGCAATGAGAGCAAACTCCGATTGACCTGAAATTTTGCAGACATATCCAAAATGACATTACGAACCTGTTCCAACTATCAGAATTCCATTACGACCCCGATAGCCTATTTTCCATTGCCGATCGAAAATCGCCAAAAACTAACTTTCGCCAATTCAAGCCTAATTCTACATCGGACATCACAAAAATATTCTGATCACACTCCTAAGTCCCAAATCACCTAACGAAGCTATCCGAGCCATAAAATATGCATTCCGAGGTCATTTACCAATAAGTCAACTCTTAGTTGACTTTTCCAACTTTAAAGCTATTTTTAAAGACTAAATGATTAAACTCTCACTACGACCATTTCGATTTCAAGCCTACAAACTCTAACACATCAATAACAGTATAAACATCCTATAACAAGTCAATAACAGTAATTATAATGCAGGTTCTACGTAACGACAGACTGGGTCATTACAGTAACCTCGTATCGACCTCCTCCAACGTCATTGCTATACTTACATCCATCATAAATCCAAGTAACCTCCCTGAGTCCAGAGGCGGAGCCAGGATTTGAAGCTTATGGGTTCAGAGTTCTAGTCATTTTAAGTCACTCGGTTCTAAATTAATAATTTATACATATTCAATGATTTTTTAAGGACAAATACATGGATTGGACCAAAACGACTGGGTTAGGTCGAACCCGCACTCAATGAGCTAGATCCGCCCCTGCCTGAGTCCACACTGATGTGCTAGCCGTAAGAACCCCTTCATTCATTAACGTCACCCGAAGGTCCAATAATGTGTTTGAAACTCGAAGTCGTATTGCATCCAACTCAATGATCGAATAGTTCACTTTTTCCTACATTCCAATCAAGCCCTTCTCGTCACATTCCAAATTCATAAGCATAGAATCCACCTCAGAGATCATCTTCCTTGAACCATCAACACTGGAAACGCCAATTCCACTCTGAAGTCGCAACACACAACCATCTCTAATAACTTCCTCTTAGGTTCCATCTCACAACACCATGCCTAGAGGAAAACAAATGATGACAAACATGCCGATGAGCCTCAATGCATTCAATCAAGGACAACGACACCATAATATTAACAAGATTTACACAAAATTTGAAAATATTAAATCTTGACTGTAGGAACACCAACACTGGGCTGAAATGACAGAACATCCCTCCACAAGGTGACGCTAATAATCCACTCAAATATGCAGGGAGAAATATCCCGCACCACAGCTCCAGTACCATTACAACTCCTCGATGCCCAATTTATAACAAGCGCTCAACACCGTATTAGAATGAGTAGAAAGTAAATGATGACATAAGTTTCAATAGAATCAAATTTCATGACGAGGAATCAAGAAGGGAAGTGTTTCTAGCTGCCTTGTAGCCTCTCGAAGATAAGTACATACATCTTCATACTGATACTCAAGACTCTACTAGACTCGCTCCTAACTGATGAGACCTATGTAAACCTAGTTCTCTGACACCAGGCTGTCACGACCCAAAATCCACTACAGGTCGTGATGTCGTCCAACGTTGCCATTAGGCAAGCCAACAGTGAACTATCCGCTTATTTGTTTTTCTTTTACCATGAATCTTATTAGCTGGAGATATCAATGCATTAAAACAGTAGGCACGCACGAGTTAAATGAAATATAAAGTAAAGGTGTGTCAATGTAAAGCAATTGTACACAAATTCTAGAACACCCTACTCGGTATCACAAGTGCATGAGCATCTGCTAGGAAGTACAAGAACAATACACCATATGTCTGGAATACAAGGTAGACATGATAAAGTAAATAATTATGATGGAAACTCTGTGTGCTGCGAATCGTAGCATAGAATACAGCTCACCATAGAGTCCCCTCAGCAGTTGTGCCTACACGCCCACGACATGAACTTATCAAGTCCTGCACATTTAGTGTAGAAGTGCATCATGAGTACATAAATCAACGCGTACCCAGCAAGTATCTAGCCTAACCCCAAAGAGGTAGTGACGAGGGGTCAACATTGACACTTACTTGTGGCCCAAAAAATCAAATATAATAATGTAGGCAAGTGTGAAACATGGTAAGTAACAATGAATCCAGGTATAGGCAAATAATACGGTCTACAACTGAACAATGAGTACCATGTTCCCAATTATCAGGTACCTCCGCAAATGGGATATGTAATGGTCAATACCAAATCAGCGGTCATGTCTCAAGTTAGGAAGCACATAAGTATGCGAAGTTTTTATCAAGTATTCACACAATTATGTCGAGGTGAGTAGCCTGATCCCATAAGAATATGATACATGATACTGTCGAGGCGAACAACCTGGTCCCAAAACCATGTGTTACAATATCCTGTAGAGCCGAATGGCCTGATCCCATAAGAGTGTGTTACAATATCCTGCTGAGGCGAAAGGCCGATCCCATAAGAGGTGTTACAATATCCTACCGAGGCAAACGGCCCGATCCCGTAAAAGTGTGATTCATAATCCTTCCAAGGAGAACGACCCGATACCATTAGAGTGTATTACAATTATCATGCCAAGGCGAACGACCCGATCCCATTAGAATAAGAAGCTTTAATGGGTCCTTGACCTCACTCACGAATATACGTGTGAGTTTATGAAATTTAAGGAAACTTTTTGATGAATACGCACAATGCAGAAGAAATTCGTAAGAGAAGCACAATTTCCACAGCTAATCAAGTAACTCGTCAAATTTCTAAACAAGAGATTCTGTAACTCTACACAAGTCTAGCCTCAGGTTGTAATGCAAAGTAAAGTAATTAAACGGGCAAGAATAACTCAATTAGTACAATTAAAGCATTGCGTGAATCTAAGTCTACCCAGACATAATCAGGAACTCTAGCATACACACGAACACTCGTCACCTCATACGTGCGTAACTCCCATGACATGTAGCATGTAATAAGTATAGCACCTACGCGGTAAACTCCCCCTCACAAGGTTAGACAGGAGACTTACCTCGCTCTGAAGTTTCATAACCAGCTCCAACTCCTCTCTAACATCTCAATCCAATGCCCATCGATCTGAAACTAGTCAAACGATGTACAAACCAACAAAAATATACTCTAATAATCATAATAAATCAATTTATAATAATTCCCAACTTCGCTCAAGAAGTCAACAAAGTTAAACCTCGGGCCCACGTGCCCGGATTCCGAATAATTTCTAAGATAAACATTACCCATAACACCACAAATTCAAATATGTAATTTATTACTAATTTCATGTCAAAGTTCGTGGTAAAAATCCAAAAATACCAATTATAGGTTTTTCTTCAAAATCCCAAAATTTCGACTAATTTTCATGTTAAAATTCCATATGTGTTCAAGAAATATAATCAAGTGGTTTAGAAACACTTACCCCCAAGAGGTGGATGAAAAAGCTTTCCAAAAGCGCCCCTAAGTCGGCTCCAAGAGAGAAAAATAAGATGAAATGAGCAAATCCCATTTTGGCTAGCATATATTCTGCCTAGTCGAATTTCCACACCTGCGGAACTCCTTGCGCTTTTGCGGAAGCTACCCTGCAAATGTGGCTTCCTCTAAGGTGCCATCTTTCTGCTTATGAGGGCATTCAATCGTAGATGCGCATCCGCTTCTCTGGAAATTACCCGCATCTGCGGATTCCTCAGCTTGAGCAGTTGTCTACACATGTGCGCCCATGACCGCACCTGTGGCTCTGCAGGTGCGCTACAACACCCGCACCTACGATCTTCCAGCCCGGACCAATTCCTCTTTTGCACTCCTCCACCGGCATCTGCAAGCCTGCATGTGTGGTAAATTCCTTGCACTTGCGAATCCAACCAGCCTCAATCCCAACCTCTTCTGCGGTCTCGCGCTTGCGTCCATAACCTCGCAGGTGCGATCCCACTAGGAGCCTTAAGCTTCAGCAATTCCTTAAGTGCAAAACTCGATCCGATCCCAATTCGATACCATCTGGACCCCATCCAGCCATATCAACAAGTCCTAAAACATGATACGGACTTAGTTGAAGCGCCAAATCACATCAAACAACATCAAAACTACGAATCAATGGTCAAAAACTTTCTTTAAACTTCCAAACTTCGACGAACGTGTCCAATTCATACTTAAACATTTCAGAATTGTTCCAAACATTTAAGCACAAGTCATAAATCACAATACGAACCTATTCTAAGGCTCGGAATCCCAAACAGACATCGATAACACCAAAGTCCAATTCAAGTCAAACTTAGGAATTTCTAAAACTTTCAAAATGCCAACTTTCTAAATAAGCGTCGAAATGCTCCCGGATCACCCGATACTCAATCCTAACATACGCCCAAGTCCAAAATTATTGTACGAACCTATTGGAACCTTCAAATACAGATTCTGAGATCGGTTACTCAAAAGTCAAATTCTAGTCAACTCTTTCAACTTAAAGCTTCCGAATTGAGAATTTCCTTCCGAAATAAATCTGAACTTCCTGGAATGCAATTTCGATCACACGTACAAGTCATAATACATGAAGTGAAGCTACTCAAGGCCTCAAACCACTGAACGACGTGCTAGAGCTCAAAACAACCGGTCGGGTCATTACAAAAATCAAGATCAAATCCCGATTACCTATTCATCCCTGAGTCCAAATATGTAATTAGTTTCGAGATCTGACTTCAAATCAAGTTCCAAAGATTTAAAAATACATAATTCTAACTTTTTACCCATAAACCCTATTTCTACTCTAGAAAATCTTGATTTAGGATGAACATTTATGTAAAGTAATGGAAATTAATCAAAAATAAGTTAAAGTTACTAACCCTTGAAGTTGGGAAGAAATTGCACCTCCAAATCATCTCTAGGTGAAGTTTAGATATGAAAAATAGAATAAAATAAGCTAATCCCGAAATCCTTATTTTATTCCAGATGCAAATGTCGCAATTGTGAACCCTGGTTCGCAATTGTGCAGCTCGAAATGTGAACCATTATTCGCAAATGCATTTATGCCCCTTACGCTCAAAAGTTCGCAAATGCGAAGCTGGCCTTCCTCCTCCAAACATCGCAAATGCGAGCTAGCACTCGCAAATGCGAGCCTAACATTTGCAAGCTAGCCATCGCAAATGCGATGACTGCGCCACCATCAATGCCTAAGCTAGCAAAATCCGTTCGAAATCAATTCGAAATCACCCATCGGGTCCCGATCCAAATATCTATACAAGTATAATAACCTCATGCGAACTCGCTCATAACCTCAAAACATCAAAACAACATCAAGAATCAAGAGTCAAGCATCAAAACTCAAAGATTTCACATATGTATAACCTTAAATTTTTAACTTTCCAAAATAAGGCCTGAAACGGAATCGGGTCACCTGGTAAATCAAATATACGTACAAGTCCAAAATCATAATACGAACCTATCGGGATCGTCAAAATACCAAATCGAGGTCGTTCTCCAAGAATGTTGACTGTGATCAAATCTAACAACTTTAAAGTTCAATAATCAAGTTTTTCTTTATAAAAAACACATCTAAACTTTCTGAAAATCAAAATGGACCACACAGCGTGTCATAAATCATCAAATTAGGCTATTTAAGGTCTCAAACCATAGAACGAAAAGCTAGCGCTTAAAATGACCGGATCGTTACAGTTAGGGCCATTAATTTTAATTTAAAAATCGCGCAAAAGATAACAAAAAAAGAAAAAAATGGTAATACAAGTACCGTTATGGCAGTGAATTTTAATTTAAAATCGGACAAAAGTTAACAGAAAAAGGAAAAAATAATTTTAGTACAAAAAGCTGAAGCCGAGCGAGAATGATGATGCAGAGCTTGCCTTCTTCTCAATTTTTTAAGAACCAGTATAAGTATTTTTTAATATAAGCATAATAATTTTCCTCTTTTGTTTTCTAGTGACAAATTTCTTTGTAGAAGGAATCTTTTCATTTCTGTTCGTTTCTCATTCACACCACATATTAAAAAAAATCAATAAGTGTTCCTGACATATATAATATGGAATATTATGGTGCATAGAAAGTAAGAATTTTTGTGCAACTTTAAATTTTTAAAAAGGACACTTTCAAAGAATATTTTTTGTAGAAAAATAGAAAGGACACCTTGGAAAGTGAATGCTTGAAATCCCTTACGTGGGAGAAGCAATAACCTAGAAAACTTTTAAGATTAGAACACTTTTAAGATTCATCCTTCCATATTTTAGCTTGCAAGATTCCCTTGAGTAAAGAAAAGACTGAAAAAACGCAACACTATAACGCTATATTACATCGTACGTACTTCAATTCATGCGTGGTAGTGCCAATATTGTCCACTTAATAGATTATTGAATCAAAACAAAATTGTATACCTAAATATAATTTCAACTGGGAAATGGATAAATTAAGGCCATGGACGCTGGTGACATATAAAGTTAGGAATTCTTTTTCTAATTATTCTCCAACCAACAATCTTCTAAACCAATATATTTGAAACCATGGCACTTTGGCAAAATATGCTTTCCTTTTTTGTTAAATTGACTTCCTTAATATATGAGTGAATATTATTCTTTAGCTAATACTTCTATAAAACTAGTTCTAAACTGAAAGTTGTAATCTCGATTTTGTCTCGCCTCATAAAGACACCAAACCACAAGAAAAGGCTACAATGATATTTATATATATCGTGATAAGTCATATAAATATCACAAAACGGTTAATCATTATTTATTTTACCCTTAAAATAAGTGTTAGAGATTTCAGGTATTTGGATTAGGTTATGGTTATGATATTTTTAGTTTAAAATAATAATATTTTCTTAGTGAAAAAATGTCCATATCCACCCAATAATTTAAGAAAACTGTCTTCGTGTGAGTGATGTAGCAATTATCGGCAAATAACATCACTAGCCTGTGACTCTAATGTTTTTTTTCACAATTAAAGCACATCGAGGAATATGCTAATCTGTCCTAATAATATATAACTAATTATCTTACAACATGTACAAAACAAGATGGCTTTATAATATTTGTTCAAAAACCTAACAATTTGATGTCAATTATTTTGGAAATCAGTCCAAATCAACAGCCATTTGGGTGAAAGAGAACAAAAAATTGGGCACCTTTTGATATAGACCTAAGATAGTTTTTCGATTTAAATTCTTTCCTAGAATTATAAGTATTTGTACTATGTCCTGCATTAGCCAACATGATCTAACTAAATGTCACTTGCACTTAAAATACGCCGTAGACAACATCAACGTTTCTTTCAGTGAGGTTAAGCAATATAGCATAATATAATGGTAGACAATAAATTGCGTCGAGAAAATGAAATTAAGACTGAAAAATATCGTAACAATTGTAGTATTTGATTTCAAATACTTGAGTGTCACAATCTCTATAAACCCTCTGATTCTTTTTTCCAATAGTAAATAAATTCAAGGATCTTTGAATTTGATCTTGAATCTATATTTGTTTCCACGAACGATGATCTTGAATTCAACTAGCACGAACTTTGATTTGAATTCGTACTCCTTGAATCTTGACTTGTTCTTCGTTCTTGAGCTTGAACTTGATTTCTTGAACTTGATTGTTTGAAGCTTGAAACTTGTAGAGAAATTTGTAGCGTTTGATCCACGAGCTCTCTCTTGCTTATTGCTATAACTTCTGGTGTCTTTTCTGAGGTATGAAGTCCCCTATTTGTAGTTGTGGGAGGCAAGAGTTATGATAAGAGCATACTCTTTCCATCCAATCAAATTGAAGTGTGACAAGATCGCATTTGATTGGTCAGAACATGTCACTTGCACATGTGCGCGATTACATTGGTCTTTTAATTTGGCTTGGCATGCCCTGTCATTTTGACATGTGGCATGATCCCATTGGCTCTTTCGTTTGACTTGGCGTGCCACGTCATTCGACATGTGGCATTGGGCATCTACGAAGATGACATCTTGGACTTAATGAAATGGGCTCTCACTTTAGTCAAATGGGCCAGCCTAATGGATTAAGACTTATTTATTTAATCTATATGTATTGGACTTGAGTATTTAATCCAATTATGTTAGCCCATAATATTTATTTGAACTAATATATTTAATATATACACAAAATTATTTTATCGGATTTAAATCCAATAATGTTTTATATGTCTACAAATACCCCTATTTCAAGACTTGTTAAAATACAAACTTACAAATGCTAGAGACAAGGCTTGAAGTATGATTCTGCCAACATTTAATTTAAACATTTTTATCCTTCCCTTTTGAAAAGCTTACATATAACCATTATTGAATAATGTTTCAACAATACATTCATGAAACCAGATGCTCACGTGAGAAAATTGACATCATACCAAGAATTGTACTAAAGACAAAGTACCATATCACTTTTTTGCCTTTTTACATGAACACGTGAATATCAAGTAAACATGTTGTTTTGTCTCCGATCTTTATTTGAAGTTTTTATCTCCTGCATTTAATTCACATAACATCATATTCTTTTCCTACTTAAACTTGTCCAATCCGCTTGTCCAATCCTCCAAAAAAGCGAAGCCGCATTACTGTCACCAAGCTCTTTACTCTCAAATTAAAATATGTGGACGCAAAATACTACTCTGCTTTATTGTTACGTAACAATAGAAGCCTGCTTATGCTGCTTCGGCGGCGCTTTTTCGCCTTCTCTTCGCTCTGGACAGGAGCGCTAGTGGACACGGGGAGGGAGCAGACGAAGAGTGTCGTTCGTAATGGAAAGAAAGATACCACTACTTCGCCTCTTTGTTGGACCGCCGGCGCGAACAAAGTGGTCTCTGACCAGGACGAGGAACCAATTTGAATTTGGATCTTGACATGTCGGTGGTTTTTAACCGTAGGCATTTTGCCAGGAAGTTGGTGGGCTTATCATGAATTAGGTTGGGGTGGCTGGTGGTTTCAGGATCCCGTAGAAAATGCTTCTTTTAAGCCTCGGGTATTAGCCACAACTCGTATTCATTTAGTAATTCTACCCTTTCTTCATTCTTGGACCTCATTTCTTAATATTGTTACTTTTCCATGCTGTGTCTCAGGAACCTTTTCAATACGATCCGGATTGCTAGCTCCCGTTCATAGTTTTGCTATAGATGATAGAGGAGGAATCTTTTTGTGGCGGTTCTTCCTTCTAATGACCGACATATCTATGATTCTTTTCTCCTAGATGAAACAGCAGGCATCGGTCCGTAGAACCTATAAAAAGGAGATGATTGTGGCGCGAAGTACTCTTGTGCACCTACGTCATTCGGCTCGCGCGCAAGCCCGCCCCCTTATGTTATGGAAGAATTGAGCTTATTGCTGGGCTGGTTATTCAGAGCCAGCAATTGGCTGTCGGATTTCGTCCCGCAACTAGAAGAAGATCGCTTCGGGGTCACTGTGGTGTGGCTGAATGTAGAGCAGTCCGCCCTTACAGNATTCGTCCCGCAACTAGAAGAAGATCTGAATGTAGAGCAGTCCGACCTTACAGCCTATGATCAGTAAATTATTTATAACTTCAGAAGATGGTCAAGGTAGCTTGCTTCCAAGCCACTGCACTAGATGGGCATGTAGTCGACCCAAATTGCCTCTCTTTTTTACTAAAATACTATTTCAGATGAATGGGGAATTATGCCGCTCTTTGATCTGCAGAATAAGGCTTAGGAGCTCTCTCTTTTATGTCAGAGATCTCTCCATACCAAGAAACCAAATCACAATGGATCGAAACCCTCCTTTTCCTTCCAATTAGTGAGATTCTATCTCTTACTTGGGAAATTGTGGTCAAGCCCTCCCTTTATTCCTCGGAATCGAGCGGGCAGCAAGAATTAGAATCAACCTATATAACATCTGTTCCCATGTAGTCGGCATTCTAGAAGCAAAGCTTCCCGGTCGCCTGCCTCCTTGTGTGGAAATGCTTTTCATGATCTCCAGCTCTTTNACAAGAATTGGAATCAACCTATATAACATATGTTCCCATATAGTCGGCATTCTAGAAGCAAAGCTTCCCGGTCGCCTGCCTCCTTGTGTGGAAATGCTTTTCATGATCTCCAGCTCTTTCCCACAAGCTCGTTCTTTACTAGGCATCAAGGCGAACCCGCCGGGTTAATTAACTCAACGTAAAGAAAGCTCATTAGGTCAAAACTAGGGGAGTGCTTACTAATAGCAAAAGGTTAACATCTCTCCCCCCTTTTAGTAGTAGCGAACATCAGGTAACTTCGTGCTGTAAAATGACAGATTGGTAATGAAAGGCAATGTACTAAGAAAGTGCAACTCTATTAGACCTTTATCTGGAAAAAGCTGGAAGAAAGACGAGAAATAAAGGTTGCCTACTACTAATAAGGGCGGGTAAGAAAGAGAGGTGAGGTGACTAGCTTAGTAACTTTATTCAATCTAAAAAGTTGGCTCAGTGCCCTATCCGCCTTTAAGTGAAGGGGCGCATCCATCGAAGATGGCAGCGGGAAAGACGGGAGCACGAACGAGGTAGTTTATACTTTTTTTCATCCTCACTACCTGGTTTATAGTAGAATTCAGAGAATATGAACTTCTCACATTCTTCTTTTTAGTACGTTGTTATGAGCAGCTCTGGTGCTCGATCTTGGGTCTGAGGTATGGGTTGAATCATGATAAAGAAGGTTTAGTGGTTGTATAATTCCCAAGCGGAAAGTCGTATACTTTAAAAGTAGATGTAGTGATCAAGCGGCCCTTCTTGCGCCAACATACATCCAATGGCATAGAGTGATACGTCAGTATGAACATGGAACTCCTTATTCCAATCCGGAAACCGAAGGATTGGGGCTGACAGCAATCACTCATCTGCATGCTTAAAGGCTTAATCCTGTTCCGGTTCCAAAGCGTTATACCTTTCTTCTGCAATGATTCCATTATGGGATTCCGCGCTTCAAAAAGTCTTTTTTGATGCGTCTGTAATAGCCTATGTGTCCCAAAAAAGAAGGTGCTACGCCCGGCCCCCTTTTCAGTACATGAGATTAGGATGAAGGGGCTTTCTTTCATTAACATTCAGCGAAGGTGCATAGCTTCTTTGAATGTCCCGCTGATTGACTACTAGATCTAGGGACGGGAATGATCCCGAAAGAGAGGTCTTTCTTTATTGTTATGAAATCACTTTGATTGAAAAGCAAGTCGATGATGCCATAAGTCAAACGGGCGGGTGAAGCGAGAGTCCTTCACTGCACTCACTGGAGAGAGGGTAACATATCCTATATAGTAGTAAGATCTTATCCCATTATTAGTAGCCGAAGTGTGGGCTGGCTAATTCAGGAAAACACTTTCACATGTGCATAGGAAGACTAGAACATGTTTAATAAGCCTTAGTCGACCTCCGGAGGACAACAATTTTCTTTTCCAATCTGAGATTCTCTTTTTCATTTTCTCCAGTAGAGGAAGGTTCTCTCTTTATTCTCTTGAGGGACAAGAAAACATCCAGGTACTTGATAGGAAAACTACCATTTTTTTTTGATTCCTCTTCAATGATCTGGAATTTCTGCGAGGAGCTCTGTTTGAGAGGAAGCACTGGTTCTTATCGAAATTGACCTTTTGGCCATTACAACATTACAATCAGCTTCTTACTTCTTTCCAGAAAGATTTTCTGCTTCTTAAGATTTCGTTTATGGCTATTATATAATATTAGAACATCGTTATCAAAGAGAAAGTAGGAGAGTGTTGGGCACGATCTCGAAGCATGGTAAGATATTATCATTTTCAATGATACCAAGTCCCAACTTAGCACTTCTTCAGCTAAAATCAACAAGCTAGGTTTGGAACCCTTGTCACAGCTCTCCAGAAGCTGGAAAGTACCCATGTGGCACACCATCCACAAGCACTCCAAAGTCTTCATTACATAAACATCCATATATCAAATTCCGCCATTTATCACAAAAGCCCATTCGATCCAAAAAGATGCTTTTGCCATATCCTGACTTTCTTTTGACCCCCCCTCGCTCCTATGTTGTCTTTAGGTTAAAATCCCCTATCACTTAAAAGCCACCTCGTGAGGCAAGGAGATCTTCTCTACAATAGTGAGTCCTTTAAAAAAAGCGCCCCTTTTTCCTTAACTATTTTTATAGGGAGAATCAAACTAATTCTTCGAGCTAGAGATAATTTTATAGAAAAAGTTACAAAGCTCTCCTTAAAATATCCCATAAATAAAGGTAGGTCGGAATTGGTGAAAATTGGAAGGACTTTAGACTTTCGGAATAAGGGCAATTAAATTGGAATTCAAACTTAGGGCTTAGTAGTGCTTTCAGCAAAGAAATTGTGAACCGCCCTGACCAAGTCGTCAACAAAAATATTCCAACAGTGATAATAAAAAAGACACGGGAAACCAAAAATTGAAAGGATAGGGGAGTCACAGCCCTCAACCAAGGGAGTGGTTACGTTCACTATGTCCCCCTTATTCCCAACATGCTATGGTGCCCCGGGGCTGTCTCGCGAAGATCTTCGATCCGAACCTTCGCATCTACTCTCTGTTAGAGGATGAACCACGCCTTCGCTATCGCAAGAATATAGCGATCGAAGAGCTATGGCTCAGCTGCTTCACGTACTACACCGTATTGACTGAAGGGGGCATGCTGCAAGAGCGTAGGTGAGTGATAAGCATAGGAGGTGTGCTCGAAGGTAGCGGCAGAAGTGTGGTTCCAGATGCCGTCGCTAGATTGTGATCTGTAGGGTGGCGGGTACTTCGACACCTTGTATCTGGTGAAGAGAACGGGGTGGTAGGCTTAGTAGGGCTCGAACCTAAAATATCACCGTTATGAGCGGTACGTTTCAACCAATTAAACTATAAGCCCCTACGGATCTCTACATGCAATTCGCTCACTCCGGGAAGAGTGGACGGAAAGAGAAGGCCTTTGTCCTATCTGCTTCTTCCACATCCCAGGAATGAAGAATTTTATAAAAAAATGATTTTCTTTATTTTCGTTTTTTATTTTTGTTTATAGATAGATATATAATATAATATTATCTATCTATTATTATTATATATCTAAATAATATTAAGAAAGCGGTCCTTTCGCGACTCAAATAGCGGTACGCTTTCTGGCTCAAAGGGGCGGGGGATTTCTATTTGCTTGCAATGCCGGCTGTTCGCCTTTAGCTAGAAGTAGAAGTAGAGGGCGCCGTTTTCCCCATACTTCAGAAAAAGTAAAAAAGTATGGATGAAGTAAAAAAAAAAGTACATAAGGAGTGAGAAAGAAAAACTTGGTTACGGAAACCCAAGGTTAGGCCGACTACTTTAGTAGAGAAACACCTTAAAAAGTTGATTCCTACCCCTTACCCTTTCTTTCAATGTTGCCAATTCCCAGAATACTTATGTACCCTCGTGTATACAGTTGTCCAACAAATTTCTTCCTCCGACTTCTTTAGCCACTTCCGCATCTGTCGTATTCGGGAAAGCTTGCTTCGTGGCGGAGCATTTAGCAATGCCAGTAGCCTGGTGAGGGCTGGCTGTCTGAGGACGGGTTAAGGAAGGGCCTGCTGGGCTTGCTTCTCATGAGATTGGGTGAGGGAAACAGAAAGGGTCTCAAAAACCGGGCGGGCGGTCTTTTGGGAACACGGAAAAATGGAAGTGGGTGGAGGATGCTTCTCAGCTAGAGTTAGGGGTGGGGTCGCTATAGTGGCTAGGGTGAGTGTTCCTACATGGCTGGACGTCCGGTTCTAGACAAAGATGCAGGGGTTACCACCACATCCTTTCCCGATAGACTTGCAGTTCTTCATAGGCAAGCGGGGTAGAAAATCTTCTCTAAAAAAGAGACAGACCAGAGATGACAGAGGAAGGTATTCGCTTCAAAAAATATACGACAGTCAGAACAGCTTCAGTCCAAAATTGACTAAGGACAGAAGCAAGCTACAAGCCTTAGCAACCGCTTTCCTGCGGACCTTATGTAGAAAAAAAGCAGCGAAGAAAACAAGACACTAAGTTGTTGCGCTAACTCTCTAGCGCTAGCACACTACGGCTTTTCAGCCTCCTGCAGGTCCCTTCATTCCCTCCGCCTTACATGGACTTAAAAGAGTACCTAAGGCGGATTAGTGGTTTATTTTCAAAAGGGATTTTATTTACCGTAGCTTTTAAACAGCTAACAACTAAGCCACTAATCATACAGCTAATAAAATAAAGTCGGCCACTGATGAGACTGCTCATAAAGTCGTTTCAGGTTCAAGGGCTAAAGCTTCTCTTAGGAGAATCCCTTCGCTACACTCGACTTAAAGGCACCTACGAACTCATTCATAAGGAAACTCATCAAGTAGATCTTTCGAGTCTTTCAAGTATTGGAAAAGCTTTAATTGAAGACTTTTCAGTGCCCTTTCGTTTGGTCCCCTGGGTACCTTCTCCGCACTTACAGGTAAGCATTTCAAGTAGATAAGATCATAAAAGAAGAAATGGGAAGGAGTACTTCCATTATGCGCTATTATTTTAATCCGAAAGTGAATCATTCCCATCTTTGCTATGAAGGTATTGGGGAGATCAAAAGGGAGTATGTTAGTCAAATAGAGGGCTCTCACGGGGGTGTAGTCCACATCTTTAGCCTTAATCTAGGTTGGGCTATAGTTCTTGTATTGGGCAAACCCAAGCGTTAAATAACGCCGTTTAGTGGCGTGCAGGGAGTAGTCGTCTTGTTGCTGGTAGATGCGACTATGTGAGTTGAAAATAATACACCGCGGTATGTGTGAGTCAAGATTTTACTTAGTGATCCGAAGGAGCAATTTGAATTACTGCAGACTGGTTTCCTCCCATATACCCCCGCTGATGCGTATTTCCTACCATTGAAGAAAATAGAGAAAACTGCTAATCCCACCCACGTCGTAAACGGATGCCCTACCTGATCCATTTCAAATCCAGCCAGAGTTCTTCGAGCCTTGTTAAGGACTAAAGTCCTAAAGAAAAGCGACCCCAATCCCTCCCCAGCCCAGGTGAATGGTCTTCTCACCCTTTTTTTCAGGGGCAGAGTCATGTTCGTTAGACAAGGCCCACGTGCTGTGCATCTCTGGTGTTCTGCTCGTGGGGAGAGGAATGCGGGAAAGTGGGATCCTCTCACCTGTGCTCACCTCCATTTTAGAATCAAATACTCCTAGCCCATTCCAGAATTAAATACTCCTTTCTTTTCCAATCGCCCCGCGAAGACAGATGTTGGGAAAAGTTCTCGAGATTCTCGATCGCTCTTTTTAGTGGGGAGGAATAGTGCGGGAAGGGAGAGAGAACAAGCCGAGAGGGCTATAGCTGTCCACTATAGGAGCTTTCTTCTAACAATCCCTTATTTGGTATGTCACGAAATCATGAAGCGAACTCGTTCTAGACTAGAAAGGAGATTTGCTTGGTGTTAAGTCAACTCTACTAGATGAAGTTGCCCAGGAATCCAATGCACTAACTCCTGGACTTAGACGATATGCCCTTAGGGATACGTTAGCAAGTAATACCTCTCAATACTTTCCTTTCAAAAGCATTTTTACATTATCCCATTTCCACGTGAAAGCAGATAAGAAGTTTCATCTTCATCCTATTGTGATGTCATCTCTATTAAACATGCTATTCCTATCATGCTATTGCTTCTGTCTTCCAACCATCTAAGACCGGATTCAATAGCAGCTACTGTACCCATTGATTTTGTACCTTATAACATCTCGAGCTCGGTATTGTACCTTAACCTCAGTACACTTCACACCCACCCAATCGTGAGAAAATGACGATTCACTAAAAACTTCTCTTTTTGTTTTGACGTTGTCAACATCCCGAAAGAAAATTCCTTTGTTAGTGATTCGGCTTTCTATCTTAAAAAAGATAACAAAATTTTGAAGAAGCTCTTTTAAGAATATTTCCCGCACTTCTTCAGTAAATTTTCCTACTTTATTATGCCGATTCCTCTCTCCGTATATTTTATGTTAGAAGGAAGGCAAAAGCTGACTGGTGCTTTGTTTAGGGACGGGAGCCACTCCTTCTTTTCCAAGTTTGCCTAGGATCTCCTGTCTTAAAAGACGAATACGAATTAGTAAGGCTGCCCCCAATAGCTCTTTTTGAATGGACATCTGAGATAACATCAAGCCGAGCACAAAACAGATCTAGGCTGCTAATAAGGAGGACTGTTAAGACTTCTAGCATAGGTGATGCCTTCCTAAGGTCTGGTCTCTTCGGTACAGGTACGGACTTTGAGAAGACGGCCTTTTTCTTTGACTGTGTGGAATAAGAGCGGGTCCCTTTCATTTATCAAGACTAGATAAACCAAAGCAGTCTACGATTGCCGGGTGTTTTAGGAATGGAACTTATAGGAAGATTAGCGGAACCGCCAGGAATCAGTACTGCGTCGACTGCTATGTGCTAAAGACTGCAGAATAAGAGCTCTTAGTCCTTTCGGCACGACATAAAATAAAGGCTGTTCTTGTTGTGGGTTTATCATAGCTTGAGAATCTAGCTAGGGCTATTTGAACTAATAAGGAATAGTATTCATGCTAAGTACATTTTGATGGCATTGAATCGGAAGATAGCCTATCTAAGAGAAGATGCAATAGCAAGTGCTTGAGAAGAAAAGAAGCTATGAGGGAATGCGCTCTAACTGATATCATTCAAGCAATTCCATTCTTACAGTCCTAGGAAGAAGGAAAGGATAAAAGATCCCACGAACAGGGTTAGCGTAAGAAGAGCTTTTGCAAGAAGGGCGTCGTTCTCAGATGGGCAGATGGAGCTGTTAGAAAGAATTACCGATCGTCGGGAAGAGAAGGGGAATGAATCTTTTTTTGGGGGAATAAGCACTCTTGTCGCATATGGAGTTGTAGATAGTAGGGGGAATTTCCTTTTGAGTTGTTAGATAAAACGCAATTGTTAAAGTGAAAAGTACTCTATTTTTTGACTTTTAAATAAGAATAATTATCCGATCAAGGGCTAACCCACGCATAGAGAAGGAAGAATATATCTCAATATCCTTCACACAGATGACATTTATCTTTCCCATGACTACTTAGTGTGTCTCAAAAACAGTGTCGGAGAGAAGGAAGAGGGCTCTTTACCAGTATCATAGCCGGGAGAATGAAAGCATTAGTGGGAAGATCTTTTGTTCGATCTCTCTTGTGTGGGGTGATGAAAAAAGTCTAGTTCATCCTCCCGAATGAAATACATCTTATGAAATATACGGGCCGGGTGGGTCCAGGGTCCAACAACCGGATCGATTACCAGTCATCTCCTAGCCTGATTTTCCTTTTGTTTTGGGTGGTTCAAACTAAATGAAAGAAAGGTCGAACAACTTCTTAGATTGAATAGACATCTGCTTACTGGTCCTTGAAATGCTAAAGGTACTTCTTATGGTCCTGCTTCAACCACCCTTCCTTCTCTACCATTTTCTTCAAAAACTTAAGCTACTTATACTGATGCTGGAAATCTCGAAGGGAGATATCTGGACCTGGAGCAACTCGTCTTGATCTTTATTATATTAGGATGCGAGGAAAGGGAAAGAAGGTGATAAGCAAGAAGAGGAAAGAATTAAAGAAGTCCCTATAAGTACTTCACTTAGCCTTTCTATAGTCTTTCTTCCCCTCTTCCCTCAAAGCGCGCTCTTTCATCCATGTGCATGGTTCTTACTTTAATTTCCCCCTCCTCACGTAGGAGCGCATCTTGTTTTCAAAGATGATTTGTAGATGAGTCGGTTCGATCACCCCACATATCGAAGGTTTTTTAATGCCTTATCCTAGGCCCATCTAGTTGATCGAGGGATAGACGAGTATAAAGAAGGGATAGAGAATCTTTTATTTGATCTTGATTTGATGTATATGTTACGATGCCTTCGTATGAAGGAGGATTGGGGGTACAACAGATAAGAAGAGCGACCCAAAAATGGAAAGAAGGGTATGAGGGGCAGCGACTCACCGATAATAAGAAGAACTCACATTCTCGTCCTCACAAATGACCAACCTGTTAAGGCATCTTTCTCAATGACCATCCTCTCCTATTCCAGTTCTTTTCTCTTTTTTTAGGGACAAGTTCATTTTCATTCCCTCGACATATGGCCAGGTGTGAAGCAACTTCACGATCCAATGAATTCCCTAAAATCGGATGACACAAGGTGAACTAGAATAGGCTTATTGATCCAGGTAGTGACAAGTTTCAATCGAAAGGAACCGTGCGTACGCTAGAAAGACGTATAGGCAAGCCTTTCTTTATGATCATATGGATCGCTTTTCATGATTTTTCTTTCCATAGGCATAGATTGTAGTCTAAGACAACACTATTGGTGCCAAATGTAGATGGACTTCGGGAGTTGATTCTTGGGGAGGCCCATAGATCGCGATATTCCATCCATCCGGGTACCGCGAAGATGTACCAGGATCTGAGACAACACTATTGGTGGTGAAGGATGAAGAAGGATATAGCAGAGTTTGTAGCCAAGTGTCTCAATTGTCAGCAAGTCAAATCTGAGCATCAGAGATCGGGAGGCTTATTTCAGCAGATTAAGCTTCCAGAGTGGAAGTGGGAGCTGATCACCATGGACTTTGTGGTTGGACTTCCTCGAACCTTGGGGAAGCATGATGTTATTTGGGTGATTGTGGACCGGCTGACCAAGTCAGCCCATTTCATTCCAGTGTTGACTACATATTCTTCTGAGAGATTGGCCCAGATCTACATTCGGGAGATAGTCCGGTTGAACGGTGTGCCGGTGTCCATTATATCAGATCGAGGTCCTCAGTTCACCTCGCACTTCTGGAGAGCCTTGCATAGTGAGTTGGGTACACAGATATATCTCAGCACAACATTTCACCCCCAGACGGACGGACAGTCCGAGCACACGATTCAGATTCTTGAGGATATGCTCCGTGCCCGTGTGATGGATTTTGGAGGGTCATGGGATCGATACTTGCCTCTTTCAGAGTTTGTATATAATAACAGCTACCAGTCCATCATTCAGTTGGCGCCGTATGAAGCTTTTTATGGTACGCGGTGCAGGTCTCCAGTAGGATGGTTTGAGCCGGGCGAGGCCCGATTGTTGGGTACAGACTTGGTTTAGGATTCCCTGGACAAGGTGAAGGTGATCCAAGAGAGACTTCACACAGCTCAGTCCAGGCAGAAGAGTTATGCGGACCGGAAGGTTCATGACTTGGCATTTGTGACTGGTGATCGGGTTTGTCTTCGGATATCGCCTATGAAGGGCGTCATGAGATTTGGTAAGAAGGGTAAGCTGGGTCCAAGGTTCATTGGCCGTTTTGAGGTATTGCAGCGGGTTGGGGAGGTAGCCTATGAGTTGGCCTTGCCTCCTAACCTAGCAGGAGTTCATCCGGTATTCCACGTTTCCATGCTCCAAAAGTATCACAGTGATCCGACTCATGTTTTGGATTTTAGCTCAGTCCAGTTGAACAAACATCTATCATATATTGAGGAGCCTGTGGCTATATTGGCCAGGCAGGTCAGAAAGCTCAGGTCGAAGAATATTGCCTCAGTCAAGGTCCAGTGGAAGGGTCACCCGGTCGAGGAGGTGACTTGGGAGGCCGAGCAGGATATGCGGAGTCAGTACCCTCATCTTTTCACAGCTTCAGGTATATTTCTATACTTGTTCGAGGACGAACGGTTTTCTTAAGAGGGGGAGAATGTAACGACCCGGTAGGTCATCACTCTTTTCTTCCCTTTCGTCAGCATGGAAACAAGAGGCATCAACACCCCCATGGGAAATCTTCGTGCGGAACCAACTTGGTAAAAACTGCTCCAAGGTCACTGGATGTCATGGCTTTTGAGGATGATGCACCTCCACCTTTGCTTTCTATAAGTGCTTAACTGGATTCCATGTCCTTGGTCTTTTTACCATCATTTTCTTTGTTGGTTGTTCTACTGATTCTTTTCGTGGGCTCTTTCTGTGGTGCCTACGACGAGTCACCAACGTCCAACCTTCATCATCATCAGGTTGATTGACTTCAGCTTTGTCGTTCTCCAGTAATACTTCATCTTTTCTTTCTTTAAAACTATATAATTCGTCTGGACTGAATGAGCCAAATGTGATAGAGACTTGGTTTGCGATTTCTTTCTCATCTTCAAGCACGATTTTCGTTTCACGAGCCAAGTCCATAACTTTTTCCTTGAAGACAAAGAACTTCTCTAGAGGGTGGCTCACAAGTCGATGATATTTGTAGTAATTTGGGTCATCATATTTCCCAGCTCCATTTGGCCGCTTCATCTCTGGAAGCTGTCACACCTCCTTTTTTCCGAGGGGGGATAAGGAGTTTTTCCAATTACAGTGACATTAATCGAAATGAGATTATTTATTTAATTCAGAGTCGCCACTTGGAATAATTTATGGTGTCCCAAGTCACCAATTTATTTTAAATCACAAATCGAGGAAATTGACTCTTATTTATGGTCCGCGAACATAGAAGATCGGGTAAGGAATTCTGTTAACCCGGGAGAAGGTGTGAGGCACTCCCGAGTTCTGTTGTTTTAGCATGGTTGCTCAACTATTAATAATAGGCCTAATTATCTGATTTATTACTTGTTTTAGAACCTATTGTGCATTTTTACCTTTTAAAACCATTTTGAATTAAATTACAACCGCCTTTTAGTATTTATGGAGTTATTTCTTGAAAAAGTTATAATGTCGTACACTTGTTATTTTGGGACACATTGCAAACTGCGCAACGTGAAACGCGCCCGCGATTTACAACATATTTATTTTATTAATATTCGAAGTTATAAGGTCGAGTCATGTGAAACTCACACTCGAATTAGGGTTTGCGTATCATGACTATGCCACGGGAATCGTACCCATAGTCACGACGATTTATTTTAATCGCGCCTAAAGCAACTACGATGCTCAAAAACATGTTCAAAATGCTATCATATCAGTTGAAGGAATCAAAATAAATCAACATCTGGTAAGGAAACTAGATTAGAAACAAGTTCCATGACAAAAGAACTTTATAACCAACAGATATTTTTCGATAAGTTCAGCACTTGTATAAACAAGGCAAACAGGAAAAAGATACTACGGAAATTACAACTTATCTAAGGAAATATTGGTCAATCACTGTGTCATAAGACTGTAATTGTACTTAATCTTTCCATCATTGGGAGTATCCCAAGCTACTGTTTAAAAACACAAATTTATTTAATTATTAACATTTTCGAGTCATTACATTGATACATTATTCAACAGTCACTACTATAATACTTAAGTCAAATTAGTGTTTTAAACTCTATATCCTTGTGGCTTTCTCTGCTGGTTAATAACACTATGAGGAGAGCATCCTAACTAACAAAGAAGTAGAGGACTAATACACAACGGTGCAATGCATTTAATTAGACAATAATGAGAAACCAAAATAACTGTCTAAATATAAAGGAAAAACAAGGAACATATTAAACATTTATGAGTTTTATCCCAATGAAAGAAATACCTGATCCCAAGCACATCTTTGGAATTTCATACTCATCTACCAAATTACAAATA
Source organism: Nicotiana undulata (assembly GCA_005239495.1). Classification (NCBI taxonomy): domain Eukaryota; kingdom Viridiplantae; phylum Streptophyta; class Magnoliopsida; order Solanales; family Solanaceae; genus Nicotiana; species Nicotiana undulata. The sequence continues at coordinate 173,055 of ML251976.1, forward strand.
CCAAGTTTGTAAAAAACGAAGGTGAAGGGAAGATGAAGCAACTCAGCAAAATAGAAATAGTTACGACAGCAGTCCACGGCAAAATCAACCAGCAGCAAACAATAATTTCTTTGATTCAAAAAGCTTTTTAACCCCGAAAATATGCAGCCACTAATAATAATTGAAATCAACTTTTGACTATCTTTTTATTGAAATTTTCTTTTGTTTTTGGAGTTTTCTTTTTCTCAGATCTGGAATTGAGAGTTTTCAGTGCAAAAAGAAGAAGTTTCATCAGATTTGTGGGGTGTGATTGTGTGAAAGATCAGTGTGTTAGTTCACGTAGATGAGAGAGATGAATGAGATCAGAGTTTCTGGAAAAATGTGGCTAGGGTTTTGGAAAATGAGGGGGAGTCGTCTCTGTTGTTGAGCGAGAGATGAGGAAGAAGAAAGAGGGGGAAACGACGCTAGGGTCTTTAGGAAAGGGGAGGGTCTGATCTATCTTTTAGGGTTAAGGGGAAGGGGTATTTTAATGAGAGGGTATCTGGTTGGACTGGGTCAGGGGAAGTTGGGCTTAGGTTGGAAGACGGGTTTAGGGCGTGGGTGTGTTGGAATTAGGCCTGAAAATTGCAGCCCCTTTCTTTCTCTTCTATTTGTGTTCTTTTCCAAATTTAGCCACCTTAATTGACCTCCTAAATAATTCTATTTTGCATTACTAAGCCACTAAAATTGTGAATCAATTTAAACTAATTAATTTAAATATGCAAAGAAAATGATTAATATGCTATTATGTTTTGTGATTTTAGTGTTTTAAAAAATGCTACAAAAAATGCAATTAGATCTAAAATGCAATGAGTAAAAATATAACATATTTTTCATTATTTTTATGATTTGAAATTCTACTAAGTATGAGAAAATTCCGAAAATTTAATAAAAGCAATTAAAACTATTTTTAGAGTATTTTAGGCATGGGGGCAAAAATTAGGTGCTCACAGCTGCCTCTCTTTGCTCGAAAATACGAAGAGTTTTCGAGAAAAGATAATGTGAGCATTTATGAGCAATTTTTGCCCGCTTGAATACTCCATGGGAAGCGTTGTGAAAAAATCTTGATTGAACCTTGCTTCAAAGGTTGCCTACATATCCTTGAATCAGGTCAGTGTAGTTCTGGAATTTTGGTAGCTGGGACTATCAGGAGTTGTGATTTCACTGTTGTTGCTGCTTTTATTGATTGCTAAGCTCCTTATTACACAAAATAAAAATGAAAAGAAACTAAACAAGCCTATCATCTATGAATTACAAGGTTCCTATCTCTAAGTCTTATGAAACTTGAACTTGAGTCTTGGCTGGTTCTTCATGCAGACTCTAATCTTAACCTTGATGCTTGCTAACTTTAGGTTCTAGTTCATTCTTCTTTAACATTTTTGGATCAAAGCGGTACATGCAGAGCTTATGACTTCAGTCATGTATTCAGCAGTCCACATTTGTTTTTCGCTTCTGCACTTTGGATTCACTTCTTGCTTTTATTTCCTTTTCTTTGGATCGAGACATATTCTTTTGGTCATCTCGAACCCTGTGCCTCGAGGTATAACCTGCTCAGGCACCAAAACAAACTAACAAAATTTTTGTGCCCCCGTTTTCACTAGAAACATTTTGTAGTTATTTGGAACAAAAATCTATAATACTTCATTATTGAAAGCAATAAAAGGGCAGGAATGGTGTTCCCCAGGAAACAAAAAATAGGGAGAGGAGACCTTAAGTCTAAAATAAAATCAACCAAGGAGTGGAGACCCTATGTTGGGAAAAACGACTAGGGAGTGGAGATCCTATGTCTGAAAATAAAATCAACTAGGGAGTGGAGACCCTATGTTGGAAAAGCGACTAGGGAGTGGAGAACCTATGTATAAAAAAAAATCAACTAGGAAGTCGAGACCCTATGTTGGGAAAGCGACTAGGGAGTGGAGACCCCATGTCGAAAATAAAATCAACTAGGGAGTGGAGACCCTATGTTGGTGTAAAGAGTCAGCCGATTGTTTTGAGAGTTAGAGCCCCGATCCCCTAATAACTATTTTCCCCACATTTGTTTCTGCTATTGGGATTTGCTGGAGTGATTGGTTGTGAAATTCGGAGTGTTTTGGGACACTTAATCCCTAAATGTGAGCTTAAGTCTTAGAAATTGGACCGGAGTTGGAACTGTGTTAAGACTGTTCCAGAATGGAATTCCGTCGATTTTGTTACCTCCCTTTATTGATTTGGGCTTAGGAGTGCATCCAGAATGTGTTTTGGAGGTCTGTAGTAGATTTAGGTTCGAATTGGCGAAAGTTGGATTTTTGACAATTTTGACCGGTATTTCCGCAAATTTTGATATCTAGCCCAGAATGGATTTCTGGGAGTGGATGTAGGTTCGTAGTGTCATTTGTGACATGTGTGTCAAATGTGAGGTCATTCTGACTAGGTTTGATGTATTTTGGCGTCGTTTGTAGAATATGAAAAATTCTAAGTTTCTTAGGCTTGAATACATGCTCAATTCATGTTTTTGATGTTGTTCGATGTAGTTTTAAGATTGTACTAAGTTTTTATGGTGTTTTAAGACTAGTTGGTATATTTTGTTGAGGTCCCAGGGGCCTCGGGTGTGTTTTGGGTGCTTAACGGAGTGAAATTTGGACTTAGGAAAATCTGTGTTTTTGCTGGTTCTGGTGTTTCGCACCTGCGTAAGGGAGGCCGCATGTGCAGACTCGCATGTGCAGAAGGGACTTGGTAGATGCGGATTTTGGCTTGGTCTACTGGGGTCGCAGGTGCGGCCCAGTGCTCGCAGATGCGATCCTAGCCCGATTAAGTGGACTTCGCACCTACGATGGGTTGTCCGCAGGTGCGGTCCTGGGTCCGCAGATGCTGAAATCACTGTGCTGATAATGGCAGAATAGGAAATTTCTCATTTCACCCAAATTCAATTTTGAGCTCGGGAGAAGGCCATTTTGCGAGGGTTTCGCAAGGGAAGTCAGTGGGTAACGATTCCTAGCCCTATTTAGTTTATATTTCTTCAATCTATTGTAGTTTTCTTCATTTAATCAAGGAATTTGAGTGAGAACGTGGGAATTTGGAAGAAATGTTCCCCAATCGAATTTCAGAGTTTTGATCGGGTTTTAGGAGTCAGAATTAGATAATTTTTGGCCGAGTGGTCTCGTGAGTGAATGGGTGTTCTAAAATGTTAACTTTTACCCGATTACGAGTCGTGGGCCCGGGGAGACTTTTTGGGCGTTTATTCCAATTTTAATGCTTTAGCATCGAATTAATTAGCTAAATTAGTTACTTATAGCTATATTTACATTATACAATTGGCTTGATTTGATTCGTGCCATTCGGAGTCGGATACTCGTGGCGAGAGCTTGATATCGGGATGATTTGAGCTATTCGAGGTAAGTGGCTTGCCTAACCTTGTGGGGGGGGGGGGGACTTCCCCTTAGGATATTTGGTATTGTTTTATGGGTGAGCGCCGTGTACATGAGGTGACGAGTACGTACATGAGCTATTATTGTAAAGATCCCGTTTTCCTTCTAAGTCATAATCTGTTTTCCTTTGTTGAACTACACTACTATGCTTAATTGAACTACTTCTGTGCAACATGTTTAGGTAGATCCTTATTTTCCTTGATTGTGTTTAGTCTAAACTGTCTAAATCGATGTGGTAACTGTCACGTCGTCTTGAGCTGCATATTTACTTTGGGACTACAGACGTATTTCGGAAGTCCCCATGTCTTGTATATTTACTTTGGGACTACGAACGTATTCCGGAAGATCCCCCAGCACTGCATATTTATTTTTTGGACTATGGACATATTCCGGGAGATTCCCCTGTACTGCATAATCCTTTCGAAACTACGGAATGGTATCCCGAGAGATTCCCTATTGTGTTTACCTTGTTTTGAGCAGAGGGCTCCCTTAACTGTTAATTTTTGTAAATTTATTCAAGTGTTCTACCGTAAAATATATTTATATCTTTTACTACTTAAGTTATTATATCTACTCCGGTAGGGCCCTGACTTGACCTCATCACTACTCGATCGAGGTTAGGCTTGGCACTTACTGGGTACCATTGTGGCATACTCATGCCTTTTCTTGCACATGTTTTCGTGTGCAGATCTAGGTACGATCTATTAGCCTCGGGTTAGTGCGTGCTTGCTGATTTCCAGGAGACTTCAAGGTACTTCTGCTCGCATCCGCAAATCCTCAGAGTCCCCTTCTATTCCCTCGCCTAGAGATTTTCTTTGGTTTTATTCAGATAGTTTTGTATAGAGCTGTATAGACTTATAGAAGCTTGTGTTTCACGACATTCCGGGTTTTGGGAGATTTCTATTGTATATGCAAGGTGGCACTACCCTTGTTATTTAAAATATGTTTTTTAGCTTTATTGTTATGTTTTTTTTCTTATTTTTCCGCAATAATAGGCTTACATAGTCGTAAATACTAGGTGACTTCACGACACCTTTTGGAGGGTTAAATTCGATCATGACAAGTTGGTATCAGAGCTCTAGGTTCATAGGAGTCGTGAGTCACAAGCTGGTTTATTATAGTCTCGGTCATCGGTGCGGAGACGTCCATACTTATCTTCGGGAGGCTATGTAACTGTTAAGAACAATCATACTTTTTTGATTTTCTTGTCGTGCGAGTTATTGACATAAAAAATATGTACAATATCTATTCTATTCTTTCTCACTAATGGTGAGGACCCGTACTAGGAGGGCCGACGATCAAGAACCCGAGCCCCCTACAAAGATCGGGGTTGGTGTAGAGGACGACCAGGCGGTGCAGCCCGAGCACCTACGAGAGCTGCGACAGAGGAGCCCCCCAGCAGCTCCAGCTGGAGGGCCGGCACTAGAGATTCCTATTACTACTCCAACCCTCCAGGAGACTAGCTTAGTTCATGAGCTTGTTCAGCACTCTAGCTCAAGCTGGACTACTTCTGATAGCTCCCGCTATTTCACAGGCCGGGGGAGCGGCACAGACTCCCGCAGCCCGCACTTCTGAGCAGAGAGTCCAGATTGATCAGGCCCCAGAGTATATTCCTATGCCCCCAGTGACTCTGGTTCAGCATGAGACTAGGGTAGCTGTTTCTGATGCAGAGCAGCTTAGATTTGAGAGGTACAATAAGTACCACTCACCAACTTTTAGTGGACTAGCTTCAGATGATGATATGGGTTTTCTTGAGGAGTATCATCGTATTCTCCGCACTAAGGGCATTTTGGAGATGAGTAGGGTTTCTTTCACTGTTTTAGTTGAGGAGAGTGGTATATCATTGGTGGCATGCCTATGAGTTGAGTAGCCCGGACGAGGCAGCCTCACTCACTTGGACTTAGTTTTCAGAGATGTTCATGCGTGAGTATATCTCTCAGAGCCTCAAGGATGCTTGGCGCACAGAGTTTGAGTAGTTTCGGCAGGGTGCTATGACTGTGTCGGAGTATGTAGTCTCTTTCAGTGAGTTAGCTCGACATGCACCGGATTTGGTGGCTACAGTTAGAGAGAGGGTTCGTCGCTTTATTGAGGGACTCCACCCCAGTATGGCCAGGGAGTTGGAGATGGACATCAATTATCAGCAGGCGATGAGTATTGCCAGCAGAGTGGAGGGCATGCTTGCCCGGGAAAGAGAGGAGATAGAGGCCAAGAGGTCTCGAGAGACTAGTCATTATTCAGGAGCTCGTGCACCAGCAGCACGCCATGGTAGGGGTTTTGTGACTCTCCCTGTTCATTCATCTCTTCCAGCAGCTAGCGGTGTTCTACCTCCTCCTTGACCTCAGGAGCCTTATTATGCACCACCATTATCCAGTGTGCCTCCTGCTCGAGGTGCTATTACCGGCCAGTCAAGCAGGATGGATCTGAGTCGGTCTCAGCTGTCGCGTCCTCCGAGGGAATGTTTTGAGTGTGGTGACACTCGTCACATGGTTAGACATTTCCCTAGAGACAGGAGGGGCGCACCTCCACAGACTTATCGGCCTCCACGTGATCCACCGGGTCTTCCGGCCATTTTTCCAGCCCCAATTGCCGCTCCACCTTCTCAAGAAGCTCGAGGTGGATGTCGCGGAGGTCGAGGTCGCCCTAAAGGGGGAGTCCAGGCCACGTACTATGCCCTTCCATCCTGTTCAGAGGCCATTGCTTCAGATTCAGTCATCACAGGTATTATCCTTGTCTTTCATATGGATGCATCACTACTATTTGACCTAGGCTCTACTATCATATGTGTCTTCATATTTTGCCTCACACTTGGGGGTATCTCAGGATTCTTTGAGTTCCCCTGTTTATGTATCTACTCATGTGGGAGATTCTCTTATTGTGGACCGCGTATATCGGTCATGTTTGATTGTTCTTAGTAGTTTTGAGACCAGAGCCGATTTTTTATTACTTAGTATGGTAGATTTTGATGTTATCTTGGGCATGGACTGGTTGTCGCCCCACTATGCTATTCTTGATATTGACGCTAAGACCTTGACGCTGGCTATGCTAGGCTTAACGCGATTAGAGTGGAGTGGTACCTTAGAGTATACTCCCCGCAGGGTCATTTCAATTCTTAAGGCTCAACAAATGGGTGAGAAGGGGTATGATGCGTATTTGGTCTATGTGAGAGATGTCAGTACTGATACCCCTACTATTGAGTCATTTCCAGTAGTAAGGGACTTCACTGATATGTTTCCAGGTGGTCTTTCTGGTATGCCACCCGATAAAGATATTGGTTTTGGCATTGATTTGTTGTCGGGCACTCAACCCATATCTATTCCTCATTATCGTACGTCTCCTCCTGAGTTGAAGGAGCAGTTGCATGAGTTGCTTAATAATGGTTTCATCAGGCCTAGTGTATCACCTTTGAGGTGCTCCGATCTTATTTGTGAAGAAAAAGGATGGTTTTATGCGTATGTGTATTGATTATCGATAGTTGAACAAGGTTACAGTGAATAACAGGGATCATTTACCTCGCATCAATGATTTATTTGATCACTTATAGGGTCCCAGGGTATTTTCCAAGATTGACTTGTCTTCTGGTTATTATCAGTTGAAGATTCGGGAGCCGGATATCTCGAAGACTGCCTTTAGGACCATATATGGTTATTCTGAGTTCCTTGTCATGTCATTTGGGCTGACCAATGCCCCAGCAGCCTTTATGCATTTGATGCACAGTGTGTTCCGGCCTTATCTTAATTCTTTTGTCATTGTGTTTATTGATGACATTATGGTATATTCCCGGTCTCAGGAAGATCATGAGCAGCACTTGAGGACCGTGCTCCAGACTTTGAGGGAGAAGAGATTGTATGCAAAATTTTCTAAGTGTGAACTCTGGCTTGATTCAGTGGCATTCTTGGGCTACGTGGTGTCTTGTGATGTGATCAAGGTAGATCCGAAGAAGGTGGAGGTAGTGCAGGGTTGGCCTAGACCGTCATCAGCTACGGAGATCCGCAGTTTCCTTGGTTTGGCGGGATACTACCGTTGCTTTGTTGAGGGGTTTTCATCTATTGCAGCACCTATGACCAGGCTGACCCAGAAGGGTGCTCCATTCAGATGGACCGAGGAGTTTGAGGAGAGCTTTCAGAATCTCAAGACAGCTTTGATTACAGTCCCAGTATTAGTATTTCCTATAGGTTCGGGGTTTTACATTGTCTATTGTGATGCCTCGAAGATTGGCCATGGAGCGACATTGATGCAGGACGGTAGGGTGATTGCCTACGCGTCTAGACTGTTGAAGGGTACATAAGAAGAATTATCTTTTCCATGATCTTGATTTAGCAGCTATTGTTCACGCCTTGAAGATCTGGCGTCATTATTTGTACGGTGTTCCATGTGAGATCTACACTAATCACCGGAGTTTGCAGCATTTGTTCAAGAAAAAGGACTTTAATTTGCGTCAGCGGATGTGGTTGGAGCTACTTAAGGACTATGCTATCACTATATTGTACCACTCGGGGAAGGCCAATGTAGTGGCCCACGTCTTGAGTTGCCGGGCAGAGAGCTTGGGGAGTTTGGCATATCTTCCCGCAACCGAGAGGCCCTTAGCCTTGGATGTTCAGTCCTTAGCTAGTCAGTTCGTGAGATTGGGTATTTCAGACCAAGCCAGGTATTAGCTTGTGTGGTTGCTCGATCTTCTCTTTGTGACTGTATCAGGGAGTGTCAGTATGATGATCCTCATCTTCTAGTCCTTCAGGACAGGGTTCGGCGAGGTGATGCTAGGGATGTGACAATCGGTGATGATGGTGTGATGAGAATAAAGGGTCGGATCTGGGTGCCAATATGGATGGGCTTCGGGAGTTGATTCTTGAGAAGGCCCACGGCTCGTGGTACTCCATTGATCCGGGTGCCGCGAAGATGTACTAGGATTTGAGATAACACTATTGGTGGAGGAGGATGAAGAAGGATATAGTTGGGTTTGTGGCCAAGTGTCTCAACTGTCAGCAGGTTAAATATGAACATCAGAGACCGGGTGGATTGCTTCAGAGGTTAGAAATCACGTAGTGGAAGTGGGAGCGGATCACCATGGACTTTGTAGTTTGACTTCCACGGACTTTGAGAAAGTTCGATGCTATTTGGGTGATTGTGGATTCACTGACCAAGTCAGCCCATTGTATTCCAGTGTTGACCATGTACTCTTCAGAGAGATTAGCTGAGATTTATATCTGAGAGATTGTTTCGCCTTCACGGTATCCCAATATCTATCATTTCAGATAGAGGTACACATTTCACATCACGGTTCTGGAGAGTCGTACATCAGAAGTTAGGTACTAGGGTGGAGCTGAGCACATCCTTTCACCCTCAGACGGACGGGCAGTCACAATGCATGATTCAGATTCATGAGGATATGCTCCGTGCTTGTGTGATGGAGTTCATAGGATCATGGGACCAGTTCTTTCCACTTGCGGAGTTTGCCTACAAAAAAAGTTACCAGTCAAGCATTCAGATGGCACCGTATGAGGCTTTGTATGGTAGGCGGTGTCGGTCCCTAGTGGAGTGGTTTGAGCCGGGCAAGGCCCGATTGTTATGTACAGATTTGGTCCGGGATGCCCTGGATAAGGTGAAGGTGATTCAGGATAGACTTCGCACAGCCCAGTCCAGTCAGAAGAGTTATACGGACCGAAAAGTTTGTGAAATGGCATTTATGGTTGGAGAGCGGGTCTTGCTTCGGGTATCGCCTATGAAGGGCGTCATGAAATTCGGGAAGAAGGGAAAGATGAGCATGAGGTTCATTGGTCCTTTTGAGATATTTCGGCATGTTGGGGAGGTTTCTTATGAGCTTGCCTTGCCTTCAAGCCTAGCAGGAGTTCATCCGGTATTCCACGTTTCTATGCTTAAGAAGTATCACGGTGATCCAACTCATGTATTGGATTTGATATCAGTCCAGTTGGACAAGGATCTATCTTATGTTGAGGAGCCAGTAGCCATTTTGGACAGGCATGTCAAAAATCTCAGGTCAAAGAATATTGCCTCAGTGAAGATCTAGTGGGGGCCAGCCGATCAAGGAGGCGACTTGGGAGACCGAGCAGGATATGCGCAGTCGTTACCCTCATCTTTTCACAGCTTCAGGTATGTATTTATACTCGTTCTAGGGCGAACTATAGTTTTAAGAGGGGGGAGGTTGAAACGACATGGCTTGTCATTTTTGGAGTTAGAGCCCAGATCCCCTAATAACTGTTTTCCCCACATTTGTTTCTGCTATTGGGATTTGCCGGAGTGATTGGTTGTGAAATTCGGAGTGTTTAGGGACACTTAGTCCCTAAATGTGAGCTTAAGTCTTAGAAATTGGCCCGTAGTTAGAACTGTGTGAAGACGGTTCCCCAATGAAATTCTGTCGATTCCGTTAGCTCCGTTGAGTGATTATGGGCTTAGGAGCACGTTCAGAATGTGTTTTGGAGGTATGTAGTAGATTTTGGATTGAATTGGTGAAAGTTGGATTTTTAACGATCTCGGTCGGTAGTGGAAATTTTGATATCGATCCCGGAATGGAATTCTAAGAGTGGTTGTAGGTTCGTAGTGTCATTAGTGACCTGTGTGTGAAATTTGCGGTCATTCAGACTAGGTTTGATGTGTTTCGGCGTCATTTGTAGAGTTTGGAAAATTCTAAGTTTCTTAGGCCTGAATCCGTGCTCATTTCATGTTTTTGATGTTGTTCGATGTGGTTTTAAGGCTCGACTAATTTTTTATGGTGATATAGGACTGGTTGGTATGTTTGGTTGAGATCCCGGGGCCTCAAGTGTGTTTCGGGTGCTTAACAGAGTGATATTTGGTCTTAGGAAAATCTGAGTTTTTGCTGGTTCTGGTGTTTCGCACGTGGGGAAGAGAGGCCGCAGGTGCGAACTCGCACGTGCTAAAGGGACCTCGCAGATGCGGATTTGGGCTTGGTCTACTAGGATCGGAGGTGCGGTGGATGGACTGCAAGAGCGGGCTCGCAGGTGCAGACCAGTACTCGCAGATGCTATCCCAGCCCAGTTAAGTGGACTTCACACCTGCGATGGGTTGTCCGCAGGTGCGGTTATGGGTCCGCAGATGCAGAAATCACTAGCCTGATAACAGCAGAATCATGGGAAATTTCTCATTTCACCCAAATTCGATTTTGAGCTCGGGAGAAGGCGATTTTGTGAGAAGTTTGAAGAGAAAGTCAGTGGGTAATAGTTCCTAGCCCTATCTCGTTTATATTTATTCAATCTATTGTAGTTTTCTTCATTTAATCAAGGAATTTGAGTGAGAAAGTGGGAATTTGGGGGAAACGTTCCCCAATAGAATTTTTGAGTTTTGATCCAGTTTTAGGCGTCATAATTAGATAATTTTTGGACGAGTGGTCTCGTGAGTGAATGGGTGTTCTAAGTTGTTAACCTTTGGGCGTTTTCCATTTTAATATTTTAGCTTCAAATTAATTAGCTAAATTAGTTACTTGTAGTTATATTTACATTATACAATTGGTTTGATTATATTCGGGTCATTCAGATTCAGATACTCGTGGCAAGAGCGTGATATCGAGTTGATTTGAGAAGTTTGAGGTAAGTGGCTTGACTATCCTTGTGTGAGGGAACTTCCCCTTAGGATGTTTGGTATTGTTTGATATGTGAGCGCTGTGTACGTGAGGTGACGAGGACGTACATGGGCTATTGTTGTAAAGACCCTGTTTTCCTTCTAAGTCATAAATTGTTTTAACTGCACTATTATGTTTAGTTGCTTAGTTTAGATTAGGAAATCATGCCTCCATGTTTTAACTGTCTATTTGAAATTATGTGCAATATGTTTAGGTAGATCCTTATTTTCCTTGATTGTGTTTAGTCTAAACTGTATAAATCGATGTCGTAATTGTCATGTCGTCTTGAGCTACATATTTACTTTGGGACTACGGACATATTCCGGGAGATCCCCCAACACGACATAGTTACTTTGGTACTACGGACGTATTTCGGGAGATCCCCCCCCAATGTCTTGCATATTTACTTTGGGAATACAGATGTATTCTGAGAGATCCCCCTGTACTGCATAATCATTTCGGAACTACGGGAGGGTATCCCGGGAGATTCCCTGTTGTGTTTACCTTGTTCTGAGCCGAGGGCCCCCTTAACTATTAATCTTTTTGAATTTCTTTAACTGTTTTACCGTAAAATTTATTAATATCTTTTACTGCTTAAATTATTATATCTACTCTGGTAGGCCCTGACTTGACCTCGTCACTACTCGATCGAGGTTAGGCTTGGCACTTACTGGGTACCATTGTGATGTACTCATGACTTTTCCTGCACATGTTTTCGTGTGCAGATCCAGGTACGAGCTATCAGCCTCGGGGTTAGTGCATGCTTGTTGATTTCCACGAGACTTCAAGGCACTTCTGCTCGCGTCCGCAAATCCTCGGAGTCCCCTTCTATTCCCTCGCCTAGAGATTATCTTTGGTTTTTCAGACAGTTTTTTATAGAGCTATATAGACTTATAAAATCTTGTGTTTCACGACATTCAAGGTTTTGGGAGATTTCTATTGTATATGCTGGGTGGCACTACCCTTGTTATTTAAAATATGATGTGTATCTTTATTGTTATGTTTTCTTTTTCTTATTTTTCCGCAATAATAGGCTTAAATTGGGTCATGACAGTTGGGAAAGCGACTAGGAAGTGGAGACCCTATGTCTAAAAGAAAAGTAAACTAGGGAGTGGGGACCTTATGTTGGAAAAGCGACTAGGGAGTGGAGACCCTATGTCTAAAATAAAATCAACTAGGGAGTGGATATCCTATGTTGGAAAAGGAAACTAGGGAGTAGATTCCCTATGTCTAAAACAAATCAATTAGGGAGTAAAGTTCCTATGTTGGGAAAGCGACTAGGGAGTGGAGACCCCATGTCTAGAATAAAATCAATTAGGTAGTGGAGACCCTATGTTGGGAGAGCGACTATGAGTGGAGACCCAAAATCAACTAGGGAGTGGAGACCCTATGTTGGAAAAATGATTAGGGAGTGGAGACCCTATGTTGGGAGAGCGACTAGAGAGTGGAGACCCAAAATCAACTAGGAAGTGGAGACCCTATGTTTGAAAAAAGACTAGGGAGTGGAGACCCTATGTCTAAAAATTAAATCAACTAGGGAGAGGAGACCTTATGTCCAAAATAAACTTCAACTAGAGAGTGGAGATCCTATGTTGGAAAAGCAGACGAGGGAGTGGAGACCCATATGTAAAAATAAACTTCAACTAGGGAGTGAAGACCCTATGTTGGAAAATGCAGTTAAGGATTAAAGACCCTATACTACCATGATTTTGAATTTTCTTTCTTTCTTTTTTGTTTGTTTTTTTTCCATCATTTTCATCATTATTTCTTATTTTTTTCTATTTCAGAGAATGAGTAAATGCAGAAAAGAATTTTAGAGGAGACTTCCCTTTTTGGAGTTGTTGGTGCAAAGCTGTTTCTATCCCTTGCGCAGTTTCTTTTGGTTGCACCTGCTTCTTGCAAGGTTGCTTTTGGGTTGCACGTGTTTCGCGTTTTTTCAAACAAAGAACAATTTGTCAGTTTGAAGCTGTGGTTGGTTTTGTGACCTTGATTATTTTAGTCACTTGATCTCGGCCCTTTCATTTGCAACTGGTTATTTCCTGAATACCGATTACATATCTTACCATGGAGAACCTCTGGCCTTTCCTAACTTTGCCATGACGATTGGTCGCGTGGAACTCAACCTTTTCGACTTTAATTTTGCATTTGTAGGCCTTTCACTTTTGACTTGTTTTTGTTGTTTCTTTTAATTTTAAACTTTGGAGCATTGGGGAACTTTTGGCTCCTAAAACTTTGCTGGAACGGCTAGTCGTATGGGACTTAACCTTTTCCAATTTTATTCCTCCTTCATAGGCCTTTCATTTCTGGCTTCTTTCTTCCAACTTTAATTTCAGAGCATTTTGGGTATTTTAGATTTCAAACCTTGCCGAGACGGTTATCCCCGTGGGACTCAATCTTTTCAACTTCATATGCCTTTATAGGTACTTCAATTTGATTTTCTCCTTCCAAGAGTTTTTGATTTTGAAGCGTCGGCCACCATGGCCGGTCAAAGTCGACTTGATGCCCTTGCCGAGGCTGGGTGCCTTCTTGCGTATTAACTCGTATCAAATGAGAACCCAGTAAATCAGTCTTGCCATCCCTTCTTTGTCTCAGTTTCGGAATAGAGTTAGACGGAAAGGGATTCAAAGAAAGAAAGAAAAAACAAACAAACAATGGAATGGATAAATGAATTTAGACAAGAGGTATCCCTTTCGGAGACAAGAAAGAAGGACTTATTTGGAGTATATGCAGACTTCAATGAACATGACATGCCTTTTGGATTTGATGTCTGGTTCGTGTAAACCGTCTGACTCTTAGAAATTCATCACAACTTTTGCCTCGAAATCGAGAAACCTGGCCTAGGACGGTGTCAATGTCAGTGACTGAGGATCTTATTTTTTTCGATCAGTGGCGCCCTTTGTGGATTTTCACCAGCTAACCTATCTCATTTCTCTTCTCACAATCGCCTTATAGTGCTCTTTGTGATTTTTAACTAACAAGACTCTCTCATTCTTAGTTACTCTACTTACCATCATCTTACGGTGCCCGTGAGGGTTTTGACTGATAAGACTCTCTCTTTTCATTTCTCTCATTTGGTTGTATCAGATCCAACTAACTGTATCCTCCAATTTTGAACATCTTTGTGGATTGATCGGAAGGACTTGAATAGGACTTGGGGTAAAAAGAATTTGGATTGAATTAAAACTTTGGAACCTTTCAGGCGAAACCATCGCCGAACCATTATAACATCTGCCCCAGTTTCACCTTTGGGGGATTTGGATTCTTATTTTGGTGTGACTGAACCCCAAAGAGAAGCTTCCTACGTATCATTTCAGAATCAAGTCGAATGTAGTTCATGAAACTTTTGTTTTTTTTTAATTTTGTTGTTTTTTTATTTTGTTATTTTGTTTTTCCTCTGTTTTTTCTTCTTTTCTCTTTCGTTTTTTCTTCTCTTTTTCATTTTTTTTCAATAACACTTTCAGATTCCAAAGAGGGTAATCAAAGAAGAGTAATCGGCTCAAAAGGTTTACAAAAAGGGTTAATGGTGTTTGGATAGCGAGAATGAAAGCCTTCGTCATACCAACCAGAGAACATTTAATACTATATGAAGGATCAAATATAGTATTTTTGACTGCACCTGTGTTGATAGTTGTTTCAGGGACATTTTCTTCGATGTTTCCTAGGTACACACTCTCTTTTAACAGTACTCTAGTTACCATGTATGGATCTTTCCAATTTGGAGCCAATTTTTCTTTATCTGTTCCGATTCATTATTTATTTCCTTAAACCTATCTTCATTGCATTTTGATTCTTAGTTCATTATTTCGAAGTATGACATCGTTTTAGGATATGGGCATGAAGTCCACAAACATGTCATGTTATTGAAACATGCATTAACACAAACTGAAAGAGAATAGGAAAACTGACAAGATAAAGAAGAGAAACATTCCTGGACAATGAAATATTAACTTCATTTGATTTTTGATTTTTTTTTTGAATTTTTAAAGATAGAAGGTTTTACATCGGAAAGTAAGACAACAAAAGTAAAACATTCGGATCACACCCTAAGATAATCCGGACGCAGAAAGGATAGCTGGATTGGCTACCGAGACTCCCGTCTGGTGGTAGAACGTTCAGGCTTGGCGACTATTTTTTGGCTTTTCATCTATCTCGGCAATGGTTGCAATGGACTTCAGTGCCGAATCAAAGTTTTTATCTTCACAAATCATTCCGACCACTGTCCCATTGTGAGCAGGTAGAGATATGTTCATCATATTAGGGTCATCTTCATCCCTAAGCACTATTGCCTGGACCTCGATTAAGTCTTCCACTACTCTTTTAAGAGTCCAACAGTCTTCAGTGTCATGTCTCACTGCTCCTGAGTGGTATTCACATCTAGCATCATCTCGGTGCGAGGGGGACTAGGGGTTCACCCGGTTCGAGGCCACTGGTTGTGGATGACCTAGCCTGATTAGCTTTTGAAACAAACTTAAATATGATTGACCAATAAAGGTGAACTGATAGGGCTCTCTTGGGCGAGGATTGTATTGGGGAACATTTTATTGGGGATTATTTGGAGCTTGGTAAGGATGGGAATTTCTAGATGGTGGAGCTCGATTTTGGGTATAATGATGTGGCCGTGTGTAAGACTGCGCGTTCATCACCGCATAGGAAGGTCGTGCCATGGCATAAGTAGCATCGTGATAGGGATAATAGTGTAGTGGGACCTTAGGAAGCATATATGGTTGGTTGAATGCCCTGCGGTCCCCTTTCGAGCTTGAAGCCATCATAGCTCCCTCTTCTCTTCCGTTTCTATTCATTAAACCCTCCGAACCATTCTGAACGGCTTGTGATGCAGCCTTAAAAGCAGCTTGACTCAAGATTCGGTCTGTTTGCAAACCATTTTCGACCATCTCCCCAATTTTGATAGCTTCAACAAACGTTCTACCCATAGCAGACATCATGTTCTGGAAGTAGTCCGCCTCTTAGGCATGTAGGATGACCGTAACCATTTCTGCTTCATCCATTAGAGGCTTTACCCTGGAAGCTTGCTCATGCCATTTGACAACATATTCACGAAAGCTTTCCGCAATTTTCTTTTTTCAAATTGGACAAAGAGTTCCTTTCGGGAGAGATGACCACATTATACTGGAACTGGCAGACAAAGTCTCGGGCCAAATCGTCCCACGTATGCCAATGGGTCAATTTCTTGATCCATATACCACTCGGAAGCTATTTCGGTGAGGCTTTCTCCGAAATAGGCCATTAATAACTCCTCTTTTCCACCGGCACCCCTCAGTTGGTTACAATATCGTTTCAAGTGAGCGATCGAGTCTCTATGCCCTTCATATATTTCAAACTTTGACGTCTTGAAACCAACTGGCAGGTGAACATGTGAAAACATGCATAAATCGGAGTACGAGACACTCTTCTGACCACTCAAACCCCGCATGTTTTTTAAGCTTTGCTCTAGGCTTCTCATCTTCCGAGCCATTTCTTCCTTCTCGGGGTTTCTCATTGCTCTTTCCTAAAACATGGGAGACTAATATTGCGGGTGCTTAGGGTAAGAGTTTAGTGTAACATGAGTTGTGTCGAGCTGAAATCGCGGGCCTTAAAAAGTGAAAGCTAAAGGCTCGAAGCACGACCTGGGCAATGTTAGTTGTGTCGTATTGGAGACTAGTGGTGCGGTGAAAAATGTATAAGGTACCCCTGAAAACAGTGCGTGGGGGAGAAACTCAGAAGGCATACCGGTAAAATTGGTTGATATTGTAGGGTACCCAAATGGGATGAATGGGGTAGTCACCGGTATGGGAATGTTGGTGGTTCCACCTGTCCTAGGGAGTAATTCAGGAAATCTGGGGATTGTATTGGATGGTTCTTTGCCGTTGGACCAAGCGTCCCACATCACTAACATACGGATACATAGCCTCATGTTTTCTTCACTAGCTGCTGACTCTGGCTGTGGAATAGCCGATACCGGGCTTTCCATAGGATCCATAATGGGTAAATGGCTTTCCGAGGCCATAGGAACACTATCTTTGAATCTTGTGAAGTAACGATGGGAAGTCATATTACCATAAAACCAACCACCTAAACAGGACTTGTCTTATTTGCACACACATGAACCTGGTAAGTTTGATACATTTAACAGATTGGGAATCACATATGAGGGATGCAATGCACCTGAAAAGTTAAAAGTTTCTAAATGTTTTTGCAACAGTTGTGTATACGGATAAAATCGGAGAGGCATTCCATGGCCCATCCACGGAAGACTCGAACTACAGCTCGAGGCCCGACCTCAGAGCAATGCAAACCGGTGACTGTCGTGAACGAGGGACACGTGGGTAAAGTTGACTAGGTCTGCAAGAATAAGTACAAGTCCATACCGTGATATTAAATAGTTGTACCAGCTGCATGTATTTTTAATTAATATTTATGTACTATGTTGGGATTTCCCCTCTTATATAAAGGGGACCCTTGTCATTTTTTGCACACATGCTATTCAATACAAGAACATTCTCTGCTCTCTAACTTAAACATTCTCTACTATCACCTCCTTTTATTTATTGCTTACATTTATTGCGTCCCGTTTATTGTTCTTTATTTATTACTCATCATTGATCATAAATAGCTGCCCTCGAGGCCCATAGGACTGTTATAGCTTCATCGACCATCCTCTATTAACATCAAGCCTCGACCTCGAGGACCTATCTCGGCAAATTCAAGGCCTCGATTTAAGGCAATCTGGTTTGCATGTCTTAGCTCTCTTTGACTCTTATCTTATTCCTTAAACTCACACTTAGCATCTATTGCCTAACAACTAGTATTAAAATAAATCACATATTTTTAGAACCACAAATCAAATTTAATTGTAATTACCATTTCCAAGGTAAACAATTTGGCGCCCACCGTGGGGCTAAAAATAATAGTGGTTGTGTTTAATGCTGGTTTGCGAAAAATCACAAGTTATTCTTCACACTTTTTCTTGTCCAAGAATCTTTGATTTCAGGTCAAAATGTCTAACTCAATGAATGCACATGAAAACAATGGTGCTGAGTATCACGGGGAGAATGGTGTAGTTGTTTCAGGCGCTGGTGTGCCACCACAAAATCCCGAGGATGCACCAAACCCAATCCCAGTGGATGTGGGCTCATGCAACGCCCAACATGTCGATATTAGCTCCCGCGCTGACGGGTATATAGCCGGGAAAAAGATTAAGAGGTTTAGAAGACTCCAGCTCAGGAGGAAAGAGAGATTAGCCTTCATGTTATTTTTGAAATGTTGCAGGCACAACAGTTGGCGATTGCTCAACTACAAAGCCATAAAAAAACTACGAGTACAGCGACACCGAAAAGGGCTCCTCGAGTCCAATAGGCACCGGAGAGGTCGAGTAATAATGGGTAAGCAGCCGACCCTGCTATTATGAAAATGCTCAAAGACCTCAGAAAGAGAATTGAATCAGGCGAAAAGAAAATAGAAGCCAACGACAAAAAGGTGGAGACCTACAACACAAGGGTCGACCAAATCCCAGACGCACCCCCTATTCTGAAGGGTGTAGATTCAAAGAAGTTCGTGCAAAGACCGTTCCCATGAAGTGCGGCTCCAAAGCCCATCTCGAAGAAATTCAGAAGGCCCGATCTCCTGAAATAAAACGGGACAGCCGACCCCAATGAGCATATCACTGCCTTCACTTGCGTCGTAAAAGGAAATGACTTGAAGGAGGACGATATTGAGTCCGTCCTGTTGAAAATATTTGGAGAAACGTTATCGAAGGAGTCCATGATGTGGTATCAGAACCTAACCCCGAATTCGATAGAGTCATTTGCCATGCTGGCATATTCTTTTATCAAGGCACATGTCGTATCCATCAAGGTTTCCACAAGGAAATCCGACATCTTCAAAATCAAACAGAGGGAAAACGAGATGCTACGGTAATTTGTATCTCGCTTTCAAATGAAGCGAATGGAATTACCACCGGTCTCCGATGACTGGGAAGTGCGGGCCTTCACTCAAGGCCTGAATGAACAAAGCTCAATAACTTCGAAAAAATTAAAGCAGAATTTGGTCTAATTCCCCGCCGTCACTTGGTCGGATGTCCACAACCGGTACCAATCCAAGATCACAGTCGAGGACGACCAGATGGGAGCCCCCTCGGGCTCAGTATATCCTAGTCGGCTCCTAGCAAAGGAACCAAGGCCAAACAAGGAAAGGTACCAACCATATGCCGAAGAATGAAGAAACGCCCCGAGGCATTACATACCTCGCAACGACCACATGACGGATCGAGGTCAGAATCCTCAAGGACTTGCAAGCAAAACCTGCTTTGACAAACACGTATGAACGGTGGAGGAACCCCGATTATCAGAGTACAACTTCAATGTTGATGTTTCAGACATTGTGTCGGCCATAGTAAAAATTAAAGACACCAGATGGCTGAAACTCATACTATCAGATCCATCTCAAAGAAATCATAACCTGGTGTGCGAATTTCACGGCACGCACGGTCATAGGACCGAAGATTGAAGACAACTCCGAGAGGAACTAGCCCGACTACTCAACCAAGGGAACCTTCGAGAATTCCTCAGAGACCGAACTAAAAATCAATTTCGGGAAAGAGAGTCGAGTAGAAAAAATGGAACAAGAGAGCCATAACATGTCATCCACATGATCATGGGAGGAATCGACACCCCGCAGGAACCTGTCGTTAGACGAATAAAAAAATCCATCACCAGAGAAAAATGAACTCGAGGTTACGTACCTAAGGACGCCCTCACAATCAGTGACGAGGACATCGAGACCCTGTCTCAACCTCACAACGATGCACTGGTAATTTCTTTTCTTGTGAATATGTTTCAAATTAAACGTGTGCTTGTGGATCTAGGTATCTCGGCCAATATAACTAGGTCGAGGGTGGTGGAGCAGCTCAGACTGCTCGACCAGGTCGTACCCGCCTCTCGAGTACTCAACGCATTCAACATGGCGAGCGAGACAACGAAAGGGGAGAGCACTCTCTTAGTCAACGTGGCTGACACATACCAAAATACCATGTTTCATCTCATCGAAGGAGACATGAGGTACAATGCATTGCTCGGAAGGCCATGGATACACTGCATGAGAGCAGTGCCTTCAACCCTTCATCAAATGATGAAGTTTCCAATAAAAGACGGAATACAAACGGTATACGGGGAGCAAGATGCATCAATGGAGATGTTCGCGGTGCACGATGTGGCACCGACATCGATGCCTTCTACATCGAAGGAGCCAAAGGATAAGCAGACGGCCGAGTAGCAGTTGTAAGCTGCACCCTCGACTGCACCTGAGTCAATAAGCAAAGGACCATATCGTGTCCTCAAAACAAAGCAGTTGAAACACATCGAGGCTCGAATGCCATCTATGCAAAGGTACAACCGTCTCCCTTTTATTTATATTTTACACTGACGTATGTGCAGGTGTCCGATTGGAAAAATCGAAGCACTTTCCAGCTTGAAGATCTTAGGTTTTAAAGCATGCGTCGCGCTCTTTTCCCTTTAGATCGGATTTTATCCCGAATGGGTTTTACGGACAAGGTTTTTAACGAGGCGACTTCTATATGCTACCTAAGGAGGACTCAACAAGTATCCAAGGCTTCTCTTAAATTAACCTCGAATACTGGGGGGCATCCTCCCAGGAGATTACCTCCTTAATGAAATCGAATGGGGCCAATGAGTCTCGATAGGAAAATGATGTATCGAGCCAAACGGTCGAATGAACCGTGTCCGCATAGAATAGTCGAACCCTCGGCGGCAAAACAATGTATACTTTCAAAAGAAACTATCCAAAGGCCGGGAAGTTCTCGAACACTCGGGGACTCGCACCAAAAGCTCGAGGCCATAAGACCCTGATCGGGCAACCTTGAGCCCAAAAAGACTCCATATGGCAACACCAAGCCTGTAAGTCCTCCGGGCAAGCTCATAAACTGTAAGACCTCAAGTAAGGCATGACCAAATTTGTAAGTCCTTACAAAAGGCATAATCCCGATCTTAAATCCAAGCGATATATTCAAACTTGTAAGACCCCTAAAAAGGCATACCCTCGATATAGACGCCGATGCTACCTCACTCGGGAACTACAAGGATCCGGCCAAACACAATGACTACAATCATAAGGCTCTGGCCAAACACAATGACTATGGTCATAAGGCTCTGGCCAAACTAACACGACTCAGGGACGCCCAACCGTCGCCAAAATATCACAAATACTTCGAAATTACTTCGAAAAGAACTAGTTAATCAGGCTACCCTCGACATAAGCAAAAGCACTTCAAACATATCAATTCCAAACAACAAAAAGGCTTCAAAACGGTTCAGCCGTCGAGCAACACCTCCCCAGGTGCTCATTTATCGTCACCCAACAACTCACAATCGAGGTTCTCATCGAACCATCGAAGAGTCGGACGAACACAAAACTGCAAAATGTCTTTAACGAGGGAATCCATAGCCATACTAAAGGTCATATCGAGCCCACGCGTAAGAGCCTAAGCGCCAGCCCAAAAGTCCTCAAGGCCAATTCAAAACCTAAGGGTCGATGAGTTCAAGTCGTAACACGACTCAAGGTCAGAGCCCGAAAATGGTTAACTAAAATGCCGAAGGGAAAGTACATAGAAAGCCTACGGGCAAACATCAATAACCTAAGGGTCATATAGACCCCATGCGTAAGAGCTTAAACGCCAACCTAATGAGCCTCAAGGCCAATTTGTAAACCTAAGGGTTTTACCTCAAAGTCCAATTCATTTGGCTAATCGCTGACAAACGTCAAAATTTTAAAGGCAAGAAAGACAAACACAAGCAGAGAAAAACTCACGAAAGGAGAAGGACATGAGGTTTCCTTTTATATATACATGTATTACAAATATTCACTCACGAGTGCTCCCACAGAGAGTCTTATACAAAGTAGAAAAAGAAAGCCTAGCCTATTTTCACCTCGGGGACTGTGGTTCGATCGACCTCTTCTTCATTATCCTCGGAATCTGATGTGAGAAATTTGGGGTCGTATTCATCCGCCCTGGCCTACTCTATCTCTTCCGAGAGTTCGAAGCCACTAGCGTGGATCTCCTCGAGGGCTTACCTTTGGGATCTGCATCGGGCATAGTTACTTCTCATGCTTTCATGATTGGAAGCCCTCTCAACTCGGCTCGAGCATCGACAACATATTTTAAGTACACATCTACCTTCTTGTTGGCCTTAGTTCGGATCTCTTCGGCTTCAGCCCGGGCATCCATGACCTCGGCTTTCATCTTCAAGATATCAGACTCGAGCTTTATAGTCCTGCTCGTCTAGACCAAGCCGTTCACACGAGCATGTCGGAGTTGCACCTCGAGGGCTGAAACCTTGGCTTTGTTCTAGGCCGCGACTTGGGCTTTGATCTGAGCCTTCAGATCACTACACTCATGGTTTTCTTGGCCAACTTTTCCCCAGAGGTGTCCAAATCCTCTGTTTTTCTCTGCAGCTGTAATATCAAAATGTTAATCTCAGAAGACAGGAGTAGAAGCATGCCCATCACCAAAATGAAGATTACCTGTCTTTCGAGGTGGTCTACGTAGCTCTGTCATTGACTCACCTCATACCGAAGGTGTGTCAACTCCTTTGACTTTTTATCACAAAGAAGCTTGAGGGATTTCTCCTCGTACGAGGCTTTTCGCAATCGAGCCTCACAGCGAAGCAACTCATACATGAGCTTGTCAAAAGCCTATGAAAAGGAAGCTTCAGATAGAAAATGGAAGCACGAAATTAAGAAAGACACAGAGGTCGTCAAAACTTACCAAAGAGCAAAACCTTTGGGCCTCCTCGAAGGTCGAGCGAGCATCTTTTGGTCTGGCCTCTTCGGCCCTAGTTGAACCACCCCGAGAGGGGACATCATCATTAGGGACTCTGCTCCCATCAGACGACCCTTGGCCCCGAACGTCCCTCGATGTACCTTCGATGGGAGAAGAAAGTGGCGGCAGTAGACCCTTTCCCCTCGAAGTGCCTTCGACGGGGGAAGAAAACAGTGGGCTTACTCACTCATCGTATGTGTAGACCTTGCGTATGTACAGACCTTGCCTCACTGTGGGCTTACTCACTCATCGAGGACTCCTTTCGTTTATTTTCATTCTTTAGCCCCGAGGCCGATGACTCCTCCTCCGCTCTAGGGGATACAGTCCCATCTCGGAGAAGTCTCCAATGCATGCAATAAAAGAGTTAATAAAAGGGAAAGTTCTTCCTAAAAAAGAAAATAACTTCATGGCGCTTACCATGGTGTATGGCCTCCCATCCACCCTTCAACAAGTATTGCCACTTATGCTCATCGTTAGTCGAGCAAGCCGCCAATCTCTGAATCAAATCCGCCAGGCCGAGGATCTCAAATGGTATCCAAGGAATTGCTGCCAAAAGGAAAAGAAAACATTATTACGGAGTTTGCCTCCTCTATGAAAAAAATAATAAAGGCACGAGTTTACCACTTACTGTGAAATTTCATTTCTCAGGAAAGGGCATGAACTCTGCCGGGATAATATCGACAGTCCGCACTTGGACAAATCGGCTCATCTACCCAAGTTCCCTCTCTTCTTCGTCGCTGGCAATAAGGGGCCGGGTGGACTGACGTCAGAGAGTGATCAGTCCCTGACAGTGCGAGGGCCGGTACAATCTGATGAGATGACTAAGGGTTAACACGAGCCCGACACTCTCCGCAAAGAACCTCATCATCAGTACTATCTTCCAAGAAGACGGGTGAACTTGTGCCAGTTTAATCCGATACTTCCTACAAGGGTCGAGCACGACTCTGTCAAGAGGGCCCAACGTAAAGGGGTACGTGCATACGTTCAAAAACCCCTCTACATGGGCCGCGATATCCTCTTCCGAGGAAGGTACCTGCAGTACCACCTCTTCTCCCCATCTGTAGTCTCTCCTCACAGCCTCAAGGTTTCATTCCCCTATTGATGGGATGGACCCCGGGGCATGCTCTTGATGGCCCCTAACACTGGGAGGTCGTTCTGACGCAAAGTCCCTCCTCGAGACGAAGCAGCCCGAGGTTTGTTCGCCTAACACCGGCGGTGTACCACCGACCGGACAGGAAGAAGAGGCTGAACTCTCCTCTTCTTGGAAAGCGTATTTTGGCATAGTGGCCATAGATACTCTTTCACAAAGAGAAGGAGATGAAAACCCAAGCAGGAACTTAAAACTGAAATGTTAGAAAAATTGATGCGAGAAGAGAAGGCTCTATGAAAATGATAACAGCTCAAAATGACAAAGTCCTCATATATGAAGAAAGCCAATACATATATAGAGCAAGCGGCGACTGTCCGCCTGCCTTGTAATCTAATCAATTCTGACCATTACCACCTCTGGGGAAACGTGCTGGTGGGACCACTTCGATCACTTCACAAGTCATGTCGTATAAATGACACTCTCAAAGGACTCGAGGTCCCCATATCAATCAAAACTTGGGATGGTACCCGATCTCGAGGATCTCAACTATTATAATTATGTGCTCTAAGGAGCCATCAGTGTCATCCAACTTTGAGATGGTGCCCGATCTCGAGGATCTCAGTTATTGTATCTGGGGGTTCTAATGAGTCTTCAATGCCTATCTAGCCTCGGACGGTGTATGGTTTCAAGGATGTTTGTTACTACAAATACTAGTTCTAAGGGAATTATCAATCCAGCCTCGAGATGGTACCCAATTTCAATGGTCTCTATTACTGCAAACATGGTTCCAAAGAGGGGGTCGAGATCCCCGTATCTATCTAACCTCGAGATAGTTCCCAATCTCGAGGGTCTCTGTTATTACTACTATGGGTTCTAAGGAGCCGTCGATACTAATCTAACCTCGAGATGGTACCTGATCTCGAGGAGCTATGTCACTACAATTATGACCTATAAAGAGTCGACATCAGAATTTGAAAAATTATCTATGCATTGTAAAATAAGAGACTTGAAACAAGGAAAAGAGTTTCTTGGCATTCCCAAAAAATATATTTGCAGAAGTATCGTTACAAAGCTCCCCTAGGGAGACGATCCACAAAAAGAAAGAAACAAAAGGTAAAAACAATGGGTGAATCTACTCCTCTCCCCCGCTATTATCTGAGTCGCTACCAGAGCCACTACCGAAGCTCCCATCTCAAGAATATGAGAGTGTCAATTCCTTTTCCAAGACCCTGGATTTCTCGACCTCAGTAGAAAGATCGACACTCTTGGCGCTTGCCTCTTCGAGTGCCTGCCTCCTAGCTTGTGCACGATCATGGGCAATGGCCCGAGCCAATTTGAGCCCGGCCTCTTCGGATATCTCCCTAGCCAATTGTTGGCAGCCGCGGCATCTCTTTTATACGAGGCTACATGATCATCGGCCTCAGTCTTGGCCAGAGATAGTTAAGTAACCTCCTCCCGGGCATTTCAAAGAAGGTCCTGGGTCGAGATCAACTCTCCCCACAAGAGGTTCCCCTCTGAGGTTACGGCCCCAATATGCTCATTCAGCTCAAGGATCTCCCTATCCTTGATTGCATCCTCTTCTCGGAGTTGCCCCACCAGAGCATTCTTTTTCTCGATATGCAAAGACTAATCGAGTTAACAAACAATAACTTATGAGAACAGAAAGTGAACTCATGGGTGACATGTTACCTGCTTGACGAAGCTGGTTCGCTCTTGATGCACCTCTTCCAGGCTGGTTTGGAGCTCATTCAACTCCTCCTCCTTTCGGACAAAGTAGGCCTTCGATTTGTTCAGCTCCAAGGCGAGCTTCTCGATCTCCTCCTCGCGATAAGTAAGCTCGTCGTTCATCTTGGAGAAAGATTGGCCATACAATTTCTTGGCCTGCAACATGAAGGTAGAAAGTTAAATAAACAGGAACAAGAATATGAAACATAGACAGTACATCTCGGCCTCCTCGAGAGCGGCGGAGGCATTGAGATCGGGCTCCTCCTCCTCAACACCTTCAAATAATCCTCGAAAGTGCCATCCCCTTCTCAAGAGATATACACATCGGCGACTCCCCCGTTCAGCGCCTCCCTTATTTCCCCTAGGGAAAAGGAAAGGTCCAAATTGGAGCCTGCCACGACATCGATATCAAGCCTTTGGACTCGTCGATACGGACTGTACCATGTCCTGCGAATGGCTCGGAGACTGCGCTCAATCCTTCCTCGAAGGTCCTCTCCATGTGAGGTGTTCCCACATCGGTCATCTCAGGTTCGGCGGCCCGATGTTCAGCAGCCTTCGAAGTGCCCACACTCCATCTTATTCTTTGTACCAAAGGGCGTTCATCCTCGTCATCGTCATTGTCTGCGGCACGCAGACTCGCCGTAGTAGCTGAGGTTGAGACTGTGTCATCAGTCTTAGGTTTGCGGACTTTGGTTTTCTTTTGTTTTGGCGACTCATCCGATGTCTTTATCTTCCTCTTCTTACCCTTGTTGGGTTTTGAAGTTTTCGCTTCGCCGGGTAGGGGTGGTCTCATTAACAAGTTATCCTCGAAGCCTGAACCAGACATGATATATTAGGCTTACTGCCATAAAGAAAACTTATATGGAAATCAGCAACGACCGCAAGGAGGTCTTACCATGGTTCTTGGCCTGCCACCGCGTCTTGGACAAATCCCGCCAAGAACGCTTGTCGTACGGAAAGACGGAGTCCAAATGTCTGATCCATCCCGGGAGGTCCTAGACCGTGTAGGGGAACCAAATGGTAGCTGCATAATCAAAAGAGGATCGGTTCAGAAGAAAAAAAAAGGAATAAGATATGTTCGAGGTAGTGATACTTACGCCTCATGTTCCATTCCTCTGGGAATGGAATCCAATCGGCAGGAATGAAGTCTGAGGTCCTTATTCTAACAAACCGTCTCATCTACCCCCGGTCCTTGTCTTCATCAATGCTCGCAAAGAACGTCTTCGTAGACCGATGATGTAGCTTAATTAAGCCCCATCGTAAGAGACGGAGGCTATACAACCTTATCAAATTGTCGAGGGTGAAGGCCATTCCCTCAACCCGGTTGGAGAAATATCGGAGCATATATACAATCCTCCAGAAGGAAGGATATATTTGACCAAGTGTCACTCGGTATTGACAGCAGAAGTCAAGTATCACCCGGTCTATCGGTGAAAAAGAAGAAGAGTCTAAGGGACCGCGGGTAAAAGGGTATGTGTAGACGTTGAGGAAACCAGTTTTGTATGTAACTATGTTTTCCTCAGCTTTGGGGATTTGAACTTGCACTGCCTCCCTCCATCGACAATTTATTTTTACACTCTCGACTTTGGATATTACGCTGATATAGCGAGACATGGGCTCGCATCGCCCGATGTGGAAGGAGGTCTATCAATAGTAAGATCATAAATTGTATCGAAGTCACCAGGGATGCATTGCTCGATACTCGGCGGTGTTTTTGATTTGCCCTTGTTCGGGCGTGAAGAAGAAGTGGTGCCCTCTTTTTGGGGTATCGTTTTGGAAGTCTTCTCCATAACTATAATAAACTCTCTTAGAATAGAGGTGAAGAAGCAAGTACAGAAGGCGATGAACTTAGCTCTAAAAACTTTAAGATGATTGTAAAAGTATGGATGGCAAGCATTTGGGGTATTCATAGAAGTCGTTTGAGTATGGTTTGGGGAGCTGAAAAGTCGAACCAAAATAGTTTGTGGGCTTCTCGATAATCGTGCTAACAGCGACCTCTGCGTAACCTTTGAGTCATGTCATTTAATGCTTTGGCGGATTGACGTCATGATGGAGATATCGAAGAGGCAAGTAATCAAGACCGTTTCTTATCGTTTCACTCTAAGAAACGCAGGGATTATCTGTATACGGATAAAATCGGAGAAACCAATTTTATGTCTACTATGGAATTCCATGGCGCATCTGCGGAAGACTCGAAGTACAGCTCGAGGCCCGACCTCGGGGCAATGCAAATTGGTGAGTGTCGTGAACGAGTGACACATGGGTAAAGTTGACCAGGTCTACAAGAATAAGTACAAGTCCGTACCATGACATTAAATAGTTGTACCGGCTGCATATCTTTGTAATAAATATTTATGTACTATGTTGGGATTTCCTATATAAAGGGGACCCTTGTCAGTTTTTTGCACACATGATATTCAATACAAGAACATTCTCTGCTCTCTAACTTAAACATTCTCTACTATCAGCTCCTTTGATTTATTGCTTACATTTATTGCGTTTCGTTTATTGTTCTTCATTTATTACTCATCATTGATCATAAATAGACGCCTTCGAGACCCGTAGGACTGTTATAGCTTCATCGACCATCCTCTATTAACATTGAGCCTCGACCTCGAGGACATATCTCGGCCAATTCGAGGCCCCGATTTAAGGTAGTCTGGTTTGCATGTCTTAGCTCTCTTTGACTCTTATATTTTTCCTTCAACTCACACTTAGCATCTATTGCTTAAAAACTAGTATTAAAATAAATCACATATTTTTAGAACCACAAATCTAATTTAACTGTAATAACCATTTTCAAGGTAAACAGGTTGTGTGTTTCATTCCGGCTTGGCTATCGTTTTTCTAAACTTTAAAATCCTGATTTCTTTTCCCTTCCCCTTTTTGCTGTTTTTCACTCTTTTATTTTCACTCCCTTTTTTTTATTATTTTTCATTCTATTTTCTTTCTCTCCTTTTCTCTTTTTTTATTTTATTTTTTTACTCTATTTTTTTATGGCTATGATTGAATCAGATGGGGATTGCCTATGTATCATGACGCCACATGAATCAGATCTTGCGTAGTTCGGGAAGATTGAGAATGGAGTAAATAAATTAACTCTTTTTTTTCTTTTTCTTTTTTAGTTTTTTATAACACTCAAACCATGAAAGCGTTTAGAATAAGAATGTATATTTTTTGCATTTCTTTTTTTTTTTTAAATTTTCGAAAGAAAGAAAATATGTTTTTTTGGATTATTGTTTTTTTCTTTTTAAATTCTTTGGAAAAAGACTTCTTAAAAAAGGTAGAAAATATTTTTTGAATTTTGGATTATTGATTTTCCTTTTTTTTTTCTTTTTTCTTTTTGGAAAAAAGACTTCTAAAAGGGTAGAAATATATATATATATATATATATATATATATATAT
>ML251977.1:0-36076 GCA_005239495.1 Nicotiana undulata
TAACTGTTAATATCGGCCAATATTTGCTTCCGGCATGAGATCCATAGGCTCCACCCCGTCTCAGCCCATCATCAAAGGGATTGGACTCATAGGCCGTGAAGCTTAACTTGTCTCCAAGTTTGCATCTCTGCAGAAATGGCCCGGGGACTTTCCTGGGCCCTGACCTACTCAGGGAATAGATCGTGGCCCATTCACGCCGTCTTGCAGTCTAGATGTTTTAGCAGTTGTCGAGAACTATAATAAATAGAGCACCTGAAGCAGCTTTTTAAACGATGTGGGACATCTGTTTTCTCCCCGCTTTTCTTTTCTCCTTTTTTGGCATATTGTATTTACAATAGGTTTATTGTTGTTGTATTCTATTCTTAAGCAAGAATACAAAACAAAAAGAAAAGAAAAGAAGCTTGCAGAATGAACATCAGACATTAAAGGCATATATTCTCCTTTTTCTGTAGTGTACTGGTTGAGTAATACTACCTAAATACCATTTATTTTATACCTGAAAACTAAATAGATAATCAAAGAGCATTCTATTGAAAAAAAGGGGAAAGATACACTAAGCTTTCTATTGGAAAAAAAGAAAGAAAGGGAAAGATACACTAACCCCGTGTTATGCACAGAGGCGGACCCAGAATTTTAGCACAGCTGGAGCACTATTGTATACTAATTACTAGCAATAAAATTTGATGTGTAGCTCTTTGAAATCTTAACAAGTATGATGACTAATCATCCGAGTATAAACAAAAAGAGGTTCTAAAAAAGATAAAGCACCAAAAGGGAGAGATTTTTTAGCAAAATGGCTATCGGAAGTAAAAGTGTTTGATTTAAATCTGTTTCAAGCTTTAAATCTTTGATTTTTTTTCTCAAACAAAAAAAGGATCAGTGATCAAAAGGATGTTCAAACTTCAATAATTAACAAAAACTTACAAAAGAATTCAAGATTAAGTGTATATTAATAGTCAAAGAACTAAAAAAGAGTCTCAAACTCTTAGTTCCATTGCCGAGTCAGAGTTGACGGATATCCGCTACCTTGTCAAAGTGAGTGTTAAAGAAGTTTGTGGTAGAATGATTTGTATTTTTCTATTTGTGGAGCGATAATTTGTAATTTGAAGCTTTTAATTTTGAGGGAGGAATTTGAAGAAGAATAAAATTAATTAACTTGACTATTATGCATGAATACTAAACTACATTTGAATTCAATAAAATATAAAAGTAATAAATAAAGCCACAACCTTCTTCTTCTAAAAAAAAAAGAAGGTGGTGACAAAATAATTTGTAATTTTTTATTTATGGAGCAATAAGTTGCAATTTGAAGCTTTTTAATTTTAAGGGAGGAATTCAAAGATAATAAAATTATTAAGTAATACTAAACTATAATTGGATTCAACAAAATATAAAAATAATAAATAAAGCTCTCTAGTACACTAATTCAATAAAATAGGAATAGGAAAGTGAAAAGGTTGAAGGTAGTATCGAACTCACGTCCTACAGCAAAAGGAGGAAACCAAAGCGTGCCCCTCATAACCATTCCTTCGGTCTGCCTTTTTGTGTATGGGGCACAAGGAAAATATTTAATGAGTCCCAACTGTATGTACATAATATATATATATAGATAAAGTTTTTACCGAGACTAACGAGGTCCCGTGACCCCTCAACCTACAACGTAGGTCCAACTCCGGTTATGCACGGGATGCGCAAGAGATTAAATTATATTGAATTAATTGTTTGCAGTCTGTGTTCACATAGCATTTATGTACAAACATTTTACAATGTGAAGTGTCGAAAAGGCTTCGCACTATGTATACAACTACAAACTGTTTAGCGCATAGTTACTGACAGCGCTGTAAGCACCAAGAAGGAATATAATATATTAAAAATTATCGGATCGAATATATCAAGTGCACCAGTGGTCTAGTGGTAGAATAGTACCCTGCCACGGTACAGACCCGGGTTCGATTCCCGGCTGGTGCAAAATGTTTTTCTTGTCCTTTTTTCTTTTGGCATTCATCAATATCATACATTCAACAAAAAAAAAACCCTTTATTGTTAACATAAATAAACTCCCAAATGTTAAAATAAAGTAATCACAAGAAATGCTCATCATATCCTACACAATCAAAAGAAGAAAAGATAAATGATTCTCTATCTGAGAAGATCACAATCCTGTTCTATAAACTATAAATAATTTCTCTATTATGAATTAGGGGATTCAACAGGGAAATATGTATAATCATAAGCCGGCAAAAGATCTAAGTTTCTCAATTATGGAGTCTATAGCAGAATGGGAGTTCTTAGTGCCTGTTAGTGGCAGATGTTTAGGTGCTTCAGCTCTATCAAAGTAAAATTGTCCAGAAACCAACTTCTCTTTTGGTTGTAAAGCCAACCAGATTACTGTATCGGCGCCTTCCTCACTACTTCTAAGTTTTCCTTCAAACCTACAACACATCATGAATAGTATCATCTTTTAGGAAGATAAAAGGAATTTATAAGGGAGTGCTCTATCCACTTACGATTTTGAAAAATCCGGCAAACTCTTGGATACTCCAGGCGTTTCGGCCCACCCTGGATGCATGGAGTAGAAACCAACACCTTTATCCTTGTACATTTCAGCCCATTTTTCTGTCAATGCAACCTGAAATGAAGATAGGCAACTCTATTGAGATGACCGTAACCTTGAGAAACAAAATATTTCTGCGTGTCTAAAGAGTATAGGAGAGTGATAATTTAGGCGGAAAACAAACAAGATAGGGACAGACATTCTCAGATGTATATGTTTATTGAAAGATCATGATATGCATATCCTTGACGTCCTTCGTATTCACACTAGAACAAATGCAAACACAACACAAAAGAAAGAGAAACCATATGCTTGGCATTGCACAATTAGGTTGCGATTGAGGTAAAGGCCTCCATGGGATCAACAAATCAAATCCAATTTGCTGTAGGATAAAAATGAAAAGATGGTTGTCTAGGAATGAGGGAGAGAAAACTATTTGTTTTTGAATTTTAGAAGTAACAGTCGTGTGCTGCCTTGGACTTATTTGTCTAAATATACTATCTTGTTATTACTTGTTATCGGTACTCCTTTCATATTCTTTGTTGTTATCTTCGATTTAGTTTTCTAACTATTTGTCTTGCTATCACTTGCTATCAGGGCTTCCTTCACCTTCTTTAGCCGAGGGTCAATCAGAAACAGTCTCCCTACCCTCCACCCTCCAGGGTAGGGATAAGGCTGCGTACATCCTACCCTCCCCAGACCCCACTTGGTGGGATTATACTGGGTAGTTATTGTTGTTGTTGTAATTTTAGAAGTAACAGAGACCTTAGTTATCTAAGCTGAAAATGCATCTCCATATGCTCTTTAAGACATCACGAAGGAGCTTACTGTTCAAAATACTCAATAACTTTACACCACATAAACCCTCAACCTTTTACACGAGGAAATTAGATGACTAATAGGTTTGGTGAATGAAATTAAGGGAGGTAAATCACCAATTTCTCTTGAATCTTTAATTAGATGAAATCAGAAAATCAGTAGAAGCATTTGACAGTAACATATATATAGCTGTCATTAGTAAACCTCTTAGAAGTACCCGTTCTCAAGACAAACTATTTAATGTACCTGAATTCTCTTGTTCCGAGCATACTGTTCCACCCCATCAAACTTGTTACCGCTAAACTGCAAATATAGTTTATCAGAACATAGTCAACCGAGCAAGATCGATGTATTAAGAAATTGGGAATAAAGTTACCTGTAAATCGGTTGTCAGTGGAGCTGTGTACATCCCCCCGGAGGCAACTGTGATAACACGAGCATCAGGTGCCGCCTTCTCAAGGAGAGGTAACATCAACTCTGTCAAGGTGTAAGTGCCAAGAACATTGGTAGCAAAACTCAGCTCATATCTGTTGTTAAGATAATAAAAGGATATAAATTAACCTTAGAATAGATCCCCAAAGAGAGTATTATTGAAAGCTTTAGAAGCACTAAACACGAGCCTGCCTACCCTTCTGGAGTGATGACACGACTTGTTTCAAGCACGCCAGCATTATTCACCTTGTTATATAAGAAAAGATGAAACTGGTCAGAAATAATACAAATCATTTAACGAAGAGCATTAGACGGAGTCCGTGGAAAAAGGTTCACAGATGAAGAAAGGTACACTACCAGGACATGGACCGGCAGATCTTTTGAACAAAATCTAGAAGCGAAGGATTTGACATCACTGACTGATGAAATGTCACAGACCTGCCAGTTTCGAAACAAATGTAACCAATAATCAAAACTTCAAAATAAAATATCTCTACTTGCACCAATCCAGATAACAGAAGTAAGAACTACCTCCAAGTAAACATTTTTGTTTCCAGTGATTGAGTGAATTTTGGTAAGAGCAGCCTCTCCCCTCTCCTTATTACGGCATAACATGTAGACAGTCGCTCCACTTGAAACAATCAAAGTCAAAACTGTTATTAATACTTAGATCAAAACATTGTTCTTGTATTGATCTCTCAATGCCAACTCCATAAGTATGAAGAATTGAAGGCAGGATAAGCACCGTGAAGCGAGGCCTTCAGCAGTTGCAAAACCAATGCCGGAATTTGCACCTGTGACAATGCAATTCTTCCCTTCCATTTGAACTTGCATATCCTCTGGCTTAAACTTTTTCGCGTGTTCCCTAAAATTCAAATGGGGCCAGAAATTATACGCATAGAAATTCCCAGACATAGATTCCACTTATCAAATAGTTTTAGTCGAAGGGAAAAAATGGGATCTCGATCACAAAAACAAATTATCAGTTTAAGATTCGTGATCAATATTAATCCTTTTCTACATATTTCCTTTTTAATTCTCCAAGAACAAGTTTCTTAGGAAAACAATAATTTACAAATGACATATTTCCACTACTCATTACAGTGCAAACTTGCTGAAAACTGTTGTTATTTAGCCGATGGTCCTGGGAAACAACCTCTCTACCTCCACAAGGTAGGGGTAAGGTTTGCCTACAATTTAACCTCCCCGGACCCCACAATGAAGATTACACCAGCTCCTAGGTAGGGGTAATGTTTGCCTACAATTTAACATCCCCGAACCCTACAATGCGAGATTACACCAACTCCACAAGGTAGGGGTAAGGTTTTTGCCTACAATTTAACCTCCCCGGACCCCACGATGCGAGATTACACCAGCTCCACAAAGTAGGGGTAAGGTTTGCTTACAATTTAACATCCTCGGACCTACAATGCGAGATTACACCAACTCCACAAGGTAGGGGTAAGGTTTGCCTACAATTTAACCTCCCCGGACCCCACGATGCAAGATTACACCAGCTCCACAAAGTAGGGGTAAGGTTTGCCTACAATTTAACCTCCCCGGACCCCACGATGCAAGATTACACCAGCTCCACAAAGTAGGGGTAAGGTTTGCTTACAATTTAACATCCCCGGACCTACAATGCGAGATTACACCAACTCCACAAGGTAGAGGTAAGGTTTGCCTACAATTTAACCTCCCCGGACCCCAGAATGCGAGATTACACCAACTCCACAAGGTAGGGATAAGGTTTTCTTACAATAATGTGGGATTACACCGGGTATATTGTTGTTGTTGGACATATTTCCACTACAATTTCGAATTCACCAAATGCTAGAGAAGAGGAATTATCAGCTTAATTCTCATAACCAACAGCCAATAACAAGAGATAGAATAATGAGTAACAAATCATTATCAGTAATGACAATTACCCACTTCAAAGCAAGCACAATTTATATTCCAAAAAAGAAAAAAAAAGGGGACTTACGCAAAACCAGACTTTGTGAAATTCATATAGCCATAAAGCCCAAATGCCGTAGCTCTAAATGTCTGCAGATGGGAAAAACAAACCAAGAAACATAGTGATCATTTGAAAAAGGAAGATAAAATTCATTAGAAAAAATGAAAAAGGTGTTTATTTCTTTACTTTGGCAATAAACATGATGAGGATTGAAGTGGAGATACGAATTTGAATTTGAAAAGTAAGCATTTAGCAACTGTTTTCACTTTTCATATTTGTACGACTTAAGTACAAGAGTCTTCTGGGTGTTATGATTGCTACTGGGTTTGTCTTGTTCCACGTACACCACTATCTTACCGCGATTTTCTTTGGCCTTTTTTTTTGTTGGTTTAAGGGTAAATTCACACAATAATTTTATGGTGTTCCATTAAAATACCCTTAATTTACTAAAAAAGTGAACCTCCTGATAATGCAGCAAAAACAATGATTGAGTATAATAAATTTATTGAAATAAGGCTTGCTAACTTTCCAAATGATAATTTACAAGAAAATTAATGTAATTTGTTTATTTGTAGACGCATGACTACATGTTGAAAGAAAGAAGGCCAGCATTGGTTTGGCTGCTATGGACAACAAGGGTACTTTGCTTCGGTCCATGCATCCCGATTCAGTTTGTTGGGAAGGCCATGATTATTGAGGCGTTTGTGTATGGGTCAAAATCTATCCATAAGGACCAACACTACAGGGAATAATAGGGGGTCGACTAAACTGTATTCGTGTTCACAAGGTACGACCACAGTAAGCATCTCATCCATGGCCGACATCGAGCCATCACTAAGTTTGTACGGCGAAGGACTTGTCGTAAAGCTTGAGGGAAATAATGAAAAACATAATCAAGGGAGAACATTCTGGTCAAAGACCATTGGACAAAGGGTAACATGTATAGTATAAATAGAAGGTAAGAAGGCAAAAAAAAAAGGGGGCTGACTCCCAAAAAGAGAAAAGGGAACAGAGGAATAGAAGAAGATCTCGAACAAGTTAAGAGCCTAGATTTTGGTCGCAAATCTCGGTAGTCTCCGTGGCTGATCCAACAAAGATAGGTCCAATAATTATCAATAGCATTCCTTCCCTCTTTGCTCTTACAAGTGCGGAACAATGTATCAAAGATGTAAGCTTATCATTTGAGTTTGATGTCTTTCTATAAACTTAAGAGGAGCTATATAATTTCGATCTCGTCCGATTTTCATGTTTACTATTTTTAGATCTAGAGGTAATTATGTTTGGCTAAGATTTATCCTTCGTTTTCTTCATTAATTGGTTTGACAAAGATCTTAGTAATTTTTGCGGAAACAGTTTGCAATTAGGAAAGCTATTGAAAGGGCAATTCAAATGGATAGAGGAAAATACATAGTATTTTTTTTCTTGTGCGAAAGGGATAGTAGACATGCTAAAGAAAGTGCAAAGGCTTCTTGGGATGTTGAAAGTGCTTGGAATTTTCTAACTGAGCGTGTTTCTTTTGTATATATTCTTAGGACGTTTAATTCCATTGTTCATAACTTGGCGCAATTCTATGTTTCCTTAATACATGATTTTTCTTGAAAAAGTATGTTCGCAAGCTGAATCGTAAATAAGGTAGTATTGGACTTATCTTGTCCTTAATGCATTAATAGATGGCTTTTTTGGACGAAAAAAACATATTATGAAAATTAAGTATTTCCGATTTTGTAGGGGGATTTTGGCTAAAATTTGCTAACAAAATTCCAAGTGAGGAACAAATTTATTCTTTTCTTTCCTTGCAAGGACCAAAATGTTCTTCACTTTCATTCTTCTTTTCAAATCTTTGGAGAGACTTAAGAAAGAAACAATGATGAAACTTAAGGACAAGTGAAGCTTTAGATGAGAAAGAAATTGATTGAAGTTGTGTTTTTACATTTACAGAATACAAACGTATATATACACATTGTGCAAATCAATTTATGCCTAGTTTTAAGCCACCAAATTAGTGATCCATATTTTGTTGGATCTTATTTACACTAGATAGGAAAGTGATATAATATATCAATACAATATTTCTTAACACCCCCCCTCCCCCTCAAGTTGTAGCGTGAATATCATGAAGTCCCAACTTGTTGCGTAGTGTCACAAACTGATAAGTTCTCAGTGTCTTTGTAAGTATATCTGCCAACTGAAAGCGTTTAGGTACATATGATGGACTGATCATCCCATCTTGTAATTTTTCTCGAACTATATGACAATCTATTTCAATATATTTTGTACGTTCATGGAAGACATCATTCGCTGCAATATGCAAAGCAACTTGATTGTCACATAATAATTGTGTGGGAGTTTCCTGTGGGACTTTTAGATCTTGTAGTATGTATCGTAACCATATGAGCTCCAAGCATGTGTTATCCATAGCTCGATATTCAGCTTCTGCGAACGATCTTGAAATGTTCGATTGTTTCTTGGACTTCCATGAGACAAGAGAATTTCCAAAAAAAAATGCAATATCATGTAACTTATCTCCGTGTGGCACTGCAACCTCCCCAATCCGAATCACATAAGGCCTTTAAAGTAAGATTATTGGAGGAAGAGAATAATAAACCTTGACCTGGATTACCCTTAATATATTTTAGCACCCGTACAATAATATCCCAATGAGGTTTTCGAGGCTCGTGCATGTATTGACTTAGTGTGCGAACAGAGTAGACTATGTCAGGTCTTGCAACATTAAGATAAATTAGTCTACCGACTAACCTTCTATACTTGATTGGATCGCTCAATAATTCTCCATGTGTAGGAGTAAGTTTCAGATTTTGTTCCATCAGATACTTGTCTGGGCGTGCCCCTAGAAGTCCTGAATCATGTAAAATTTCTAATGCATATTTCCTTTGAGACATGAAAATACCTTTACGTGATCTGGAAAGCTCAATCCCCAAAAAATATTTCAAATTTTCAAGATCTTTGATGCGGAAGCGCTTAAGAAGGAACCTTTTGAGATGCTCGATTTCTTTAAGATCATTTCCTGTAAGAAGAATGTTATCAACATAAATCAAAATTGCACTAAATGAAGTACCTTGGGTCTTGGTGAAAAGAGAATAGTCTGCTTTTGATTGTTTGTAGCTAGCCCTTTGAATAGTTTCTAAAAAGGTGAGAAACCAATTTCTTGATGTCTGTTTGAGACCATAGAGGGATCTGTGTAGCTGACATACAATG
Organism: Nicotiana undulata; assembly: GCA_005239495.1. NCBI lineage: Eukaryota > Viridiplantae > Streptophyta > Magnoliopsida > Solanales > Solanaceae > Nicotiana > Nicotiana undulata. The sequence continues at coordinate 8,982 of ML251977.1, forward strand.
TTCTCCCTCTATCGTCAAAGACCAAGTGGAGGTTCTATATACACTTCTTCATTCAGGTTGTCGTGAAGGAATGCATGTTGGACGTCTAACTCGTAGGCAAACCAATTGTGTGCAACAACAACAGTAAGGAGACAACAAAGTGTAGTAAGTTTGGCTGTAGGAGAAAACGTTTCCTGATAATCAGTAACCTCTACTTGAGTATATCCTTTAGCAACAAGGCGAGACTTATATCGTTCAATTGTACCCTCTGACTTGTACTTAATTTTGTAGATCCATTTGCAACCAATGAGTTTGTGCTCATCAGGAAGAGGTACCAGACTCATATTGTTCTGTAGGAGCGTTTCTAATTCTGTATTCATGGCTTGTTTCTAGTGAGGATCCAGGATTTTTTAAGCATATGAGGTAGGCTCGGTATTACCTGTAATGTTAGCTAAAAAAGTACTATGTGCATATGATAAACGAGAGTATGAAAGAAAATGAGAAAGAGGATAACGAGTATCTGATTGAGAACTTGGTGTTGGCTTTGAGTGATTGAATTTTGATGACAGTATGTAGTCTTTTTTTCATGCAGGAGGTTGTTTAGTGCTGAGGGATTGTCGTATGGGAGGTGTGGAAAGATCTTTAGGAGTGGAAGAAGGTGTTGTCTATTCGGTTGAGGGGCTAGTTGCAATATCAGGTTCAAGAGTAGGTTCAATTGAAAGTGAAGTTTCATAATTTGTGGGTTGGGCTTGTGATATTTCTGATGCTTCAATGGGTTCTACTGGAGAAAATGATTCATAAGATGTGGGCTCATGTACATCATGGTACTGGGATGATTGAGGTGAATTAGTGGTGTATACTACCAATTGCCCATGTAATCAGGAGAAGAATCATGCAACATAGAATGTGGATTTGGTGAATTTGAGAATGGAAAAGTGGTTTCTAAAAATTTGACATCTCGGCTTACAAATGTTTTTGGTATCCAAATCATAAAGTTTGTAACCCTTTTGACCAGTAGGATACCTAACAAAAATGCAACGTTTGGAACGAGAATCAAATTTATGAGCAGGATTAACAACTGTAACGTAACATAGACAACCAAAAAGCTTTCAAGTGATCAAGTGATGGTGGAAGACTATATAATAAATCAAAAGGATATTTAGAAGATAATAATGGTGATGGAATCCTATTGATAATGTAGACAACTGTCAACACACATTCTCCCCATAAAGTTAGAGGTACATGAGATTGAAATCGTAACGCTCTAGCTACTACTAGAATATGACGATGCTTGCGTTCAACTACTCCATTTTGTCAAGGAGTTGAAACGCAAGTCCGTTGACATTCAATGCCTTGAGACTGAAAGAAACTTCTCATGGATAAGAATTCTCCACCATTATCTACACTTATGGTTCTAACTGAGGCATGAAATTGAGTACGAGCAAAGGCAATAAAGGATTTTATTAGATCTTGGGTATCAATTCTTTTCATAAGAAATACCTAAGTGCAGTTTGTAAAATCATCCACAACAGTAAAAAAAAAAAAAGAAACGTTCCCCTGAATGTGTAGGTACCATGTGCGGACCCAAATATCACAATGCAATAAATCAAACGGATTATGACTTGATATTGAACTTGAAGAAAAATGAAGTCTAGTTTGTTTAGCCATAAGACAAATGCCGCAATTATTATTAAAAGAGATATTATGAGAAGGCAATAATAAAGAGACTAATTTAAGCCGAGATGGTGATGGATGCCCAAGACGCATATGCCATAAGTTTTCCGGTTGAGAAACTTGATGAAAAGAGGGTATCTTTTTCTACGGAGACATATAATAAAGACCACCACATTGTTCACACGAGCCAATCATCTTCCTCGAAGCCAAGTCCTGCAAGGCACACAGAAAGTAAGAAATAAAATGGCACATAATTCAAAGCATTAGTGATTTTGCTTACTGACATAAAATTTAAGTGGAAAGATGGAACACATAAAGCATTGTTTAAGGTGATATCTGAGTTGAAAGGTGTAATGCCAGTGCAAGTGATAGAAGCAGAGGATCCAGTGGGTAATTTACCAATTGGTATTAATAGGGTTTTCGTTTGTGTAAAAAGTGTGGGATCAGAAGTTATATGACCAGTAGCTCACTATCTAAATTCCATGGTTTACTAAATACGGAAGTACATGAATCATTTGGAAAAAAAGATAAACCCGTTGCATTTTCATAAGCATCAACGTTACCCGTAACACAATTTTGAGTCATCTTAGACAAAGCATTAGCAATTTGTTGAAGTTGACTTGCGGAAAATCCATGTGAATAACTACTGGTCTCTTGAGAATGAGATCCATGTGAAGTTTGAGAAGAATCTGTAGCATTAGCTGATGGAACAATATTTTGCAAGTTAAATTGACTCCTATGTGATGGTTGCTGCCCATTTTGGTTGCTTGATTTGTTTGAAATCCACGCGCCATTTTTGAAATTACACCTATCCTCTGTATGGCCTCTTTTGTTACAATAATTGCAATGAAATTTAGAGTCCTACAGTTTTCAATTGTATGTCCCTTTCTATTGCAGTGTTCACAATGCTTGTGTTTGTACTTGTTTAAAGAATTATTTGGATGGCTTTGAATTGCAGCAGCAATAGAAACTGTTTCAACTTTTTCCGATTCCATACCTCGTTGCGTTTCTTCTTGAATAACAAGAGAGTAGGCTTGACGAACATTGGGTAGTGGCGACATCATTAGTACATTTGAACAGACAACATTGTAGGTGTCATTCAGGCACATAAGAAATTGCATTACACGATCTTCTTCCATTTGTTAAGCATGTGCTTTCATCTGACTGCCAGTAGGTACAGATATGTGCGTATCTAACTCATCCCAAAGACTTTTGAGTTTTGTAAAGTAAGCAGAAACTGTGATTGAACCTTGTGAAAGAGACGCCAATGACTTTTGGATCTGATAGATTGCTGGTGCATTCTTTTGTGAGCATTGATCTCTAAGATCTTCCCACACTTGATGAGCAGTCTTAGCATGAACGACACCTTTGGCTAGATCGGGTTCCAAAGAATGTGTAAGCCATGATAAAACCCTGTTGTTATATTGATTCCATTGCGCATATTCTGTTGGTTGTTCTGCTTCCGAAGGTTATTTAATCGATCCATTCAAAAAGCCAATTTTATTTTTGGTTGTGAGGTCATGTATCATGGATTTACTCCATTTTGGATAGTTGGCGCCATTTAGTTTCGTCGGAACGAGCATATGATTGGGATGATCGGAAAGATGAACAAAGTATGTGTTAGATGGGTCCATACCAAGGCTTTGGTGGCTGATTTTTGCAGTGTTGAGATTTGTTGGATTGTCTACATCGTTTCGCATTGGTTTGAAAAAATTAACAGTTGCTCTGATACCAACTTAAGAAAGAAACAATGATGAAACTTAAGGACAAGTGAAGCTTTAGATGAGAAGGAAATTGGTTGAAGTTGAGTTTTTACATTTGCAGAATACAAACGTATATATACACATTGTACAAATTAATCTATGCCTAGTTTTAGGCCACCAAATCGGTGATCCATATTCTGTGGGATCTAATTTACACTAGATAGGAAAGTGAATATAAAATATCAATACAATATTTCTTAACAGAGTTGGCCCCATAGTTGAAAAAGGGAAAGAAAAAAAGATTGAAATTTGAACATCGAATGCGCAACCACCAAAATTACAATCTCGCTAATTTGCTGAGAGTGGTTGCAATTAGACAACTTAGAATATAATGAATATGAAAATTGAATAAGAAATCATAATCTCTCGTTCAATCCTTCAACATACACAGATAATAGCTCTTAAAGAGTAATGTTACTGAAATAAAAGTAAACGAGTCACGTCCTCTTCTTTCATATCCGCAAAAAGACAATTCAACCTAGTAGGAAATTGCTAGCCATTTATAACCATTCAAAGACTTCGGATTCCAAAATTTTCTAAATGAATAATAATTCAATGAAAAAAATATGACAGCAGTAATTTTTCAATACAATTTTGACTATGAACCAGTTAACCTATGTTTGATAAACAACGTAGAAATAATGTACATCGTTTTGTCCCGGTGTGTCCTATGACCTAACTATTTCATCAGGCACCTTCTTCTTAGACAGAGAAATTACCTAGTCTTTTTGTATCTAGACTCTCTACTGAGATTTGAATCCTAATTTTTCATCGTTTTCATTCACTTCATGGGCTATAAGATCACACTTGGGTGCATGCACATATTTAGTGTAACATTTGTGTGGGGTAGCCACTTTTTAACGTGGTATTTACTTTTTATCCAGCATTTTTAATGCTTAGCAATAATAGCCACTATCTTTTAAAATTAATATAAAAAGACTGTGTTACCCTTTCTTCTATCTCTTTCATGTGTTAGGGAGAAGAACTGTGCCGCCGTCTGTGAGATGGAAGGATTTTCCAGTGGCGACTGCCGTGGACTATGCCGCCGTTATTTATGTACTAGGCCATGCTAAGAATGTTACTGTATGTTATATATATAAACTTAATTTGAGAAACTCTTAAATAAGCATTATGATTCTTCTAAGATTAACGTGCTAGTTTTGTTACTAATTAAACTAGTCGTGATCTTTGATCGTATGCAATTATGGTGGTGGATGTATTTCGGTTTGTAATTTCTGTGATGTATTTTTGGTTTTCTGCTACGTTATGAATCTTGAACTTACAGTTACAAGTTCAAAAGTTAAGGACACTTGGTCCTGAACTTCAAGTTCCAAGTTCGAAAGTTAAGGACACGTGGTCCTGAACTTAGAGTTACAAGTTCAAAAGTTAAGGACACTTGGTCCTGAACTTAGATTAACAAGCTCAAAAGTTAAGGACAATAGGTCCTGAACTTACAGTTACAAGTTCAAAAGTGAAGGACAATAGGTCCTGAACTCCTGAACTTAGACTAACAAGCTCAAAAGTTAAGGACAATAGGTCCTGAACTTACAGTTACAAGTTCAAAAGTGAAGGACAATAGGTCCTGAACTCCTGAACTTAGACTAACAAGCTCAAAAGTTAAGGACAATAGGTCCTGAACTTAGGCTAAGAAGCCCAAAAGTTAAGGACAATAGTGTTTTACCAAAAATATGATAATACACTTAATGTGAGGTTTGTTAAGTTAAGATATCGGGTTAATCCTAGTTAGACTTAATAACTATTAGATCTATGAAAAAGCATATTATGGAATGGAACAGAGATGTTGTAATATTAATGTAAGGCCCCGGAAAATTTTTGCTAAGCACTATAGGATTCGGGGTGCCGGGTAGACTAATTGCAATATTGTATGTGCTTTAATTATAATATAAATTAATTGGATGTGGTGGATAAGTGTATGAGTCATATAATAAGTAATGTTAGGTCCAAGGGGAAGCCTAAGGCTAAGCCAAATAGAAAAATTTCATAATAGGTTAAAATTCAAAGGTATTTGCACTAGTCCACACTTTGAAGGATCATATCTAATTATGTATAAATTATTATGTGATGAATAACCTATCAAATGAAAGGTCTTCGAGTCTAGTTTCCAAATCTTCAAACCATTCGTCATTTGGACATTACTACGCAAAGTTATGGTCAAATTACCGAAGTCTGAAAAAAACACGATCTTGTGTCGAATCTGCGATCGCAGAATCAAAATGCGGTCCGCATTTTCGATCTGCGATCGCAAATCTGGTCGCAAACTGGGCCACTGTAGCCTAGTTTTGGGCAGAGATTCTACGATTCACTCTGCGGCTCGCATGTTGGTTCTGCGGTCCATTCTGCGATCGCAGACCCTGTTACGGAGGATTATTTTTTTACTTTTATAACCCGACCCCATTTTCATAAATAGGGTTAGGGGCTTCATTTGGGGTCATTTTCTTCTGATTTTAGAGAGAGGTGAGAGCATATAGAGAGATAAATAAGGGGCCTAACTTCATAATCATCGAGATCTTGCTCAAGTCTTCAAGAATCAAGGAAGATAACCATATATTGTCTTCCATTCGGGTAAGTTCTACTTCTAAAAAATTTCATACAAGAAGTTAAGAATTCAAATAAGTTGTGAGGGTTAGAAATAGGCCATGCATGTGGGACTAAGTTGTGGTATGTGTTATTAAAGAACAAATTTGGGTTGTTCATGTTAAAATTTGGGTGAAGGAAGAAGAGATTTCCATTTCTAAACCTTGTAGTCTACTTCACATGTTAGGTGTTTGATGAAACTCCTAAGAGAGTTATACCATGGGTAATCTTCCTAATTATTAATCTATTTTCGATATATCCTTATAGATTGATATGGCTAGAGGTGTTGGTGTATGGTATAAACTTAAGGAAAAGCTCTTTGAGGTATGTATGGTTAAACTTTAATCTTTGTAAAATCGCTTTGTGGTGTCCGAGCATACACTACGTGTATGGTGTGAATATGTACACAACTCGTTAATTGTTGAATACCTCGGTATGAAAGGATGTACTACCAAACGAAAGAATTATTAACGAATCCAATTGTTGAATGTATGTAAGTGTTAAATGCGGTGTAGTAAATAATGAAAGGGAAATGTGGATTTATGTAATGGAACTATTTGTTGATGCTCGTTATATGCATGAACTTATCAATGTGAAGGAAAGTGGTACTAAATGAGTGAAAGTGGTAATGAACTCAATTGTTGTAAGTATCCAAGTGTTGAGGGCTGTGTAGTGAATGATGGGAAAGAAAAGTGAATTGAATTGACTAATCTAAAGGGTTATGGAGTACCGTACATGACTCGCTGCTTGGTAGAGATTATTGTGCCTTTGCTTTCATATGGCAATTCGGTTTTTATGAATTTACATTCTTGATGAAGAAAATCTTTGTGACTGAATTGATTGATAGATGTTGCTATTAAATACATTGTTGAATTGCTACATGTTAATTGCCTGAGTATGTGTAAGTTGGGTGTTCTAAATATGTTGAGGCATGATGCCCTATTCTCTGATTGTCTAGTTGAATTCTATGTGTTATGTTATTCGGAATTGTGAAAGGACAATTTACTTGTGAATGTTTTACCATTTTTAAGGTTGGCTAGAATACTTTAATTATGCCGGTATGAAGGATTGGTAATAAACCCAAGTATGTGAATATGACTAAGTGCTAAGGGCTGTGAAATGATATGATTATACTACACTGATTGTGATGATGTCTTATATGACTCGTTGTTTTGGGCAAGATCTGTTATGACTTGAAACCGTACGGGTGGTTAATTGTATTGAAATTATATCCTTATGATGAAATTTTCTGTGATTGAATTGTGAACTGTCATTGTTGATATGAGATATGATTGTCTGGTGGGATCGGGTTGCGCGCCGCAACAGGAGGGATAAGGGTGATACGGAGAAGTGATAAGGGTGATATGTGATTGTCCGGTGGGATCGGGTTGCACGCCGCAACAGAAACATAATAAATGATTAGATTGTCAGGTGGGATCGGGTTGCGCGCCGCAACAGAAGAGATAAGGGTGGAATGTTGAGAAGGGACAAGGGTGTAATTGTGATTGTGATTGTGATGAAGTGAGAATTGTGGAACTTCCATTGTGTTTCTTTCTATATCTTTGTGCACTGATTGTGTGACTCTCTGTCTGTCTCTTGCCTGTGCATTGTTGAGTTTACTTAGAGTAAAATTTGTTCATACATAACAATACAATTCAAATGTACTGACGTCCCTTTTTCCGGGGGCGCTACATTCTTATGATGATTGTAGGTGGTTCCATATCAGGTAATTCAGCCCACCGACAGTAGTGCCTCCTCTCTATTCCGTCAGCTGCATTGGGGAGCCCCACTTCCTCTCGGGGCCATGTGTGGTTCATGCCACCTTCTTTGAGTTTATTGTGTATTGTAAGGTATAGCCGGGGCCTTGTCACTGGCAAGTACTGGTTAAGTTCCTAGTATTCGTAGAGGCTCCGTAGACACAATGTGGGTAGTGTACATATGTATTTTGGGTAAGTAATGGTACGGTTCGGAATCGTGATCCACGTTGGTAAATGTTGTATGTATTTTGTAAGTATTTGGTATCATATGTTGGTAATGATAAAAAGTAGAAATGAATTCAAGTTGTAAGTTTACGCTTAAGTCTAAATGGCTATTTCACATGAATAATGTATATTGAAATCACGGGGTAACGCGTGGGATAAGAAAGGCAATTCCAGGTTCGCTTGACTGGGGTCCTCCGGTAGAGCGCCGGTCGTGCCCCTCGGTTTTGGGGCGTGACAATTAAATGCCAAAATGATAAGCTAACAATGACTGGCAATAAATACACGGATAAGTGTATGAAATAAATGTATGCAATGGAAATAAGTGTAATAATGGATGATTATACGCCCAAATACCACGTGTTGAATATCAACATTCTTGTTTGTCGGCTGAGTAAATGATAAACAATGTAAAAGAGCTTCTGAGTTCTTGGATCTTGTATATAGAAAGGTGATTCTTAACTTCGGAATCAATAGATAAGACAAAAAGTATATATTCTTCCAATAGCCAATAATACAAGATGTTCTTTTTGAGATTCACAGATGCCCTTTTTTCGTCCCCTAGTATTCTATATATAAGGGACAACTTTAGAGAAACCCTAAAATATAAAAGGGACGGAATATTCTGTTAGAATATTCCCCATCTTTAAGTCAAAACTGGGCTATCGTCGCTAAGGTTTTCGGCTCAACTTCACTTGAAACAGGACCACGGACTCCTAACCGTTGGCCGAGCTATACCTCGATCTCGACCATTGTCATCACAAAACATGAACCAAATTTTGACCAATACAGTTAGTCCCTCCGCTTATCAAGGTCGTGAGCTGATAATTCTACGTCTGTTATGAAGGAAATTTGGTTGTAATTGGGTAGTCGACGTCTGTTGAGACCGTAATCGGCACAAGTGACATCAGATGACGTAGTTGTCACGCGCGTCATCATTGCGCATCTTCCTCATGCAATGACTGCACTGTTGGCTCTTCGATTTTTGTGCTTTGCAGGTAGATTTTGGCCTCGATTTTGAGGTCAACCAACCCTATAAATAGATAAGGGTTTCCCCATTCGAAACTTTTGCCATTCCTTTTCCCACCAATGCCTTTTGTGATTCCCTTTCTTCTCTTGTGTGGGTTTTTACTCCTGATTTCTTCAACCACTTCCTTGATCTTCATCTCTTTTATTTCCATTGCTTGATCTACTATAATCACAATTTTGGCTTCTTCCCATAGACATGATGATATTTCTGATGCCGCTCCTTGTCGGTGGCTATAGTTCTTACCGACGAAGGAGTTCCGGTTGAGGAGGATGACATTTTCCCTTCAGTGGATGAGGTGATTCTAAAGAATCCTTTAATTAGGAATGACTTCCCTAGTGGGCCTGGTCCTACCCTCGAACCTGAGCTTTCTGAAATGGGGGAAGCTGAGTTGGCAGAACTGCGAGCCAAATACCGTATCCCCTCTCACATAGAGATCGTCGCCGCGGAAGAGGGGGGGTGACAAGGTCCAGGTTCACGACCCTGGGTTCTATGCCTTTTATGTCTATCCGCTCACCATCGACTATATGTTTCCACTTCCCAAGCTAACCGACGAATTCTGCCATTTATACAACGTTTGTCCAGCGCATCTCTCCCCTTACTGTTACAAGATCTTTTTAATGTTAACTAAGTATGCGAAGCTGGCTGGCTTCGAAGTCGATCTTTGCCACCTGCTGCATTTATTCTCACAGACTTTCCTTCGTGGTACCATGATACACTCGAGAAATCATGGGACGAAAGGATTGGTGGCTGGGATGGACGATAAGGCAAGTTGTTTATTCTTGCGCAAGTAATTCTTCGTCAGAACTGATTAGTTGGTGGCAGACCCGACTGGATTTCCCGAAATATGTAACTACCAACGTAAGTGTTATCTCGTATCTTCTGTCATTCCAAATTGTGTCCTTTCTTATCCTTTGTGACTTATTTGTGCCTTCTTTATTCATAGCCGTGAAATGATCTCCCTCCATTGTCCTAGACATGGAAGATTGGTTGGCTCGTATGCTTCCTCACGTCGTGGGGATCCGCGACTGGTATTACTTTCACAAACGCTTCGGCCCGAAACTTCCTCCTCGTAAGTATCCTGCTCATCTTGTTTTGGTCGAGCTCTTTAACGTTGTCTGACTCATGTGTTTGTGTTAGGTCGGCGGGTCTCTAAGAAAGCAAATTTGCCTGCCCTCGCCTTCCGCCAAGGGGCGTCCTCGATTTCGAGAGAGTTTTCTTTAGTCGAATCTACGAGAAGCAGAGCTGGGATTCAGCGGACAGAGGGGTCCGTTCCCTCAAATACGATTGTCTCAGGCAACGTTCCGCCTCAACAAGTCCTCTTCCTCATCGACGAGCCTTCTCACGAAGAAGAACCGTCGCCGCGGAAGAGGCAGAGGATAGAGACAGGCAAATCCATAGCCGTGGAAGGGTCAGAAGGGACTCTAGTTCTTCGGGCGAGGTCAGAGGGTGTCCCGACCGAGGCGACAGGTGTTGCGCCCGAGCACGTCACTAGGAAGAGGCCTTCCAGGGCGGAGACCTTTGGTGATATGGAGTTTGTGCATATAGTAGGTGATCGTTATCCGTCGGGGGAGAAACGACATGGTGATCCTAGTGTGGGAGAGGTCGACTCGGGTTCTGATCGACCCCGACAAGGAGAGGGCCTTTACTGAAAGGAGAACCCGCATGGAGATTAGGACGGAGGGCCCAAACCTCCACATAGTCACACCTGTGGACTTCAACCTCCTAGTTGATACTGAGCATGTGGCACCGTCGTTCGCTCCTCTGTGTGCCGAGGCTGAGAACAGGACTCTACAGACGTCGAGGGACGTCGATCTCTCCCTTGGCATATTCGGGATAGACTTGGGGGTGAGTACTCTAGTTACGTCTCCATATGATTTGTTGATATTACTGTCTTAGCTGACTTCTTCCTTTCTTTGTCAGACTCTCATCCTGGACATCGAGCGTGATCGTCGAGAGGAGGAGAGGGTGATTCAGTATAGGAGGATGGAGTCCAAGTACAGTGAGTACCGCTCCAAGTACCGGAATGTGGTCCTCAGTGTTGGCGAGGACGGGCGATTCTGAAAACTGCGTGATGCGATTAAGAAGAAGAATGAGGAGCTGAAAGAGAAGAACAAGGAAATACTGAGGGCTATCGGCCGATGTAGCGAGCGAGAAGAGGCATTGAAATACAAGGAAGATGAGCTCGAACTCGGGAGGGGAGTGATGGATGAGAACTCAGACCTCCAAGCGAGTGTTTCCATTCTAAGGTCTGAGCTAGAGATGGAGGAGCAGGTTAGGACATCTTCGATAGTAGAGGCGGCGACCTTGGCGGGGACCCTGCGTGCTTGTAGATTCGAGCGGGCTAGCGAAGCAGAGACTTCGACGCTTATAGTGGCGCGGATGGAGGAGCAGGTTGGGAGTCTGGAAGCTGAGCTAGCAAGTTTGAACGAGCAGGTGGCGGTTTTGAGGGCTGAAAAGGAGCAGTTGGCCCGTCAGTCGGTTCCTCAAGCTTCTATCGAGACAAACATATATGAGATGTAGGTCTATGCCGAGGCTCAATTGGACGTGTTTGAGGACCACATGCAAAGTTTTCGAGGAGGAACTTGACGACGTTCATGGAAAAATGTGGGCAGCTCGCGAGGCTTGTTGTTATGCTCCCGACTCGCCTGGTGAGGGTGATGATGTTGATGATGCAGTAGATGGGCTTGCTTCTGATCCCTGATATGATGACGAGTATGCTGAAGAGGACGATGCAACTTAGTGTCTAGTACTTAGATTTCTTGGTGCTCTTTTGTTTTTGCTCTTGTGAGGGCGTACTCGGGCCCTGTTTATAAAAGAAGATGAGTTTTGTAACCTGATTGGTTTGTAATATAATGGTTGTCTTTTGTTGCATGCTTTTCTTTCTTGTTTCTTGCCTTATTTTGTTGCGATGCTATTCTTTGTGGGCAGCTTGTTGGCTAGTAGTTTCTCTACTTCTTCGCGGACTGCATCGTTGATTGCGGCATTGAATTTCCTTCTCACTTAGCGTACTGGCGGGTAGAGAGGGTCTATGTTTAATTTGTGTGTGGCAATGTCTTTTGGAATACCTGGCATATCTGCGTGGGAGAAAGCGAATAGATCCATATTGTTAGTTAAAAACTCATGAAATTTAACTGGTTCGGAGAGTTTGTGACCGGTGTAGGACTTCTTGCTGTTGTCGTTTTTGTCTAGATGGACGGGGTCGAGGTCTTCTACTGTTGATCCTGCGGCCTCCATGATGTCGGGATCTTTGATGAAGTCGTCCTGATCGTCGGGTTTTGCTTCCGACTTTGGTAATTGCTATGCTTCCGAGTTTGTTCCTTTCAGCTGTTGGGTATAGGTACAATCTTGGGCGATACGGTAGCATTCCTGTGACGTGCGTTGTTCGCCTCTGATGCTAAATATTCCTAATGGGGCCGGGAACTTTATTACTTGATAAAGGCTGGATGGAATGACCCTCATGCCATGTATCCAGGGTCACCCTATAATGGCGTTATAAGCTGTGTCTGGTTCATGATGTGGAACATTGTTTCCAACGTGACGCCCCCGGCCAAGACATGTAGCGTTATTTCTCCTCAGGTTCGATCAAATGCATTGTTAAACCTTGTTAGTGTTATGTAGTGGGGTATTATCTTGTCCCTGAGTCTCATTTGAGCGAGCACTCGAGGGTGGATAATACATGCATCGCTTCCATCGTTGACTGTTACCATTCTTACGTCAGTGTCTAGGATTCGTAAAGTAATAACAAGAACATCAAAGTGAGGGAAAGTCAAACCGCGGGTATCTGACTTATCGAAGATGATACTGTCTTCGAGGTCGTCATACCGTTCGTGTGTGATTGACTGTTTCAGCTTGTGCGTGGTGGTGAACTTCACATGATTAATTGCGGCCTCGTTGCCTCCACCGATGATCATTTGGATGGGCGAGTGGGCGAAGGTGTCTTTGGAGGTCCTTGGTGTTGTTCTCGCCCTCTGCCAAAGTTGGCTCTTCCACGATCGCTCATTGGTTTCTTCAAGTGTCCCTGATTGAGTATGTTCACCACTTTTTGTCGTAAGGCTATGCACTCCTTTATTTTGTGGCCTCGTTCCTGGTGGAACTCGCAGAGGGCATTCGACCTTCTGGAGTTTGGGTCGGACTTCATCTTCTGTGGCCATTTTACCTTTGGCCCAAGATTCTCCAATGCGACACTATTTCTGAAGGGGACACAAAAATTGTGAGTAGATAAAGGTGTAGGCATACCTTTGTCGTTCCGTAGAGTCCCTGCGTTTGGCCTTGAAGGCCCTTCCATGTGGCGGGGAGGTGGTGGAATTGCTGTTTTGACGTATGGTTGGTGTCGATCTCGGTTAGGGCGTGTACCTGGGTGATCCCTCCTGGCGTCATTGCGGCGATCTCGCCTAGACTTTGTATGGACTGATGTTAGCCGTTGAGTCGGGCTATTGAGGTCGTCCTCGTCTGCTCTGACCTCGGCACAATAGGTGTTATGGATTTCTTCCCAGGTGGTTGGAGGGTATTTCATGAGCCTGCTTAACAGCTTTCTGGTTGTCCTCGATCCGGTTCTGTTTAGCCCATTTTGGAAGGCGGCTACGGCCATGCCTTCAGATACATTTGGTAAACTCATCCTGACTCTGTTGAATCGGGCGAGGAAATCCTTGAGTCCCTCGCCAGGCGACTTCCTTACGGCGAATATGTCGCTCACCCTGGCCTCGGCTTTCTTGGCTTCAGCGTGGGCGGTTACGAACTTGTCGGCCATTTCTTCGAACATCATAATGGATCATGCTAGCAGTTGTGAATACCATGTCAGAGCTCTCCCAGTTAGGGTTTCGCCGAACTTCTTAAGCAGCACATGCGACACTTTCTCCTTTGAGAGGTCGTTGCCTTTAACCGCTGTGACGTAGTGGACTATGTGGTCTTCAGGATCCGTGGTGCCGTCATATATTTTCAAGTACGACGTCATCTTGAAGGTTTTGGGGATAGGGTGTGGTGCAACTTCTTCACTGTATGGTTTCTCTACGAACCGACCAATGTCCCTCTTGGGTAGGAGTTTTGGGGCACCGGGTATTTTGTCGACACTATCCTGGTGCTCTTTCATTTGATCTCGTAGTGTCTTATTTTCATTTTACATCTCCTCCATCTTCCTCAAACTAGTTGTGAGTGCGTTGTTACCTGCATTGACTGTAGAGTTAGTGTTACCTGTTGGGCAGGGGGCTAGTTGTTCGTTGGTGGTCGTCTCTGCCGGTGCGGTATTCTGAGCCGTTCCCAGGACGGGCTTGTCGAGGAACTCACTCAGTGTGCTTGTCAACCATGCTTCCAACAGTTTTTTCATCGCCGGTGATGCTTCTTCAACTGTGGACGTGGAAGCACCTCTTTCTCGAACGACTGTTACGCTTTCATGAAGAGGGGGTGAACCGCCTTGCCCTGTCGTGACGCTGGGTGTGGCGTTCAGCTCTCCTCGGTCATTATCCTCATCAATGACGTTCATGAGGTTAACTGTGACATTCGCGATGGCTTTCAACCTTTCTTCTCCCTTTCCTGCCATTGTCAGTTTGTGCATATAGGAAGAGATAGTTGTGTGCATGTATGTGTTGTTGTTTTTTTCTTTGTTAGATATAATAGAAACTACATATTTTAACTAGAAAATCCTCACGGACGGCGCCAAATTATTTTACCAAAAATATGATAATACACTTAATGTGAGGTTTGTTAAGTTAAGATATCGGGGTTAATCCTAGTTGGACTTAATACCTATTAGATCTATGAAAAAGAAGATTATGGAATAGAACAGAGATGATGTAATATTAAATGCCAAACTGATAAGCTAACAATGATTGTCAATGAATACACGGAAAAGTGTATGAAATAAATGCATGCAATGACAATAAGTGTAATAACGAATGATTATACGCCCAAGTACCATGTGTTGAATATCAATAGTCTTGTTTGTCGGCTGAGTAAATGATAAATAATGTAAAAGAGCTTCTGAGTTCTTGGATCATGTATATAGAAAGGTGATTCTTAACTTCGGAATCAATAGATAAGACAAGAAGTGTATATTCTTCCAATAGTCAATAATACAGGATGTTCTTTTTGAGATTCACAGATGCCCTTTTTTCTTCCCCTAGTATTCTATATATAAGGGACAATTTTATAGAAACCCTAAAAAGTAAAAGGGAGGAAATATTATGTTAGAATATTCCCCATCTTTAAGTCAAAACTGGGCTATCGTCGCTAAAGTTTTCTGCTCGACTTCACTTGAACTAGGACCACAGACTCCTAACCGTTGGTCGAGCTATACTTCGATCTTGGCCATTGTCATCAAAAAACATGAACCAAAATTTGACCAATACAAATAGGTCCTGAACTTAGACTAACAAGCTCAAAAGTTAAGTCAATAGGTCCTGAACTTAGACTAACAAGCTCAAAAGTTAAGTCAATAGGTCCTGAACTTAGACTAACAAGCTCAAAAGTTAAGGACACTTGGTCCTGAACTTACAGTTACAAGTTCAAAAGTTAAGGACACTCAGTCCTGAACTTGGACTAACAAGCTCAAAAGTTAAGAACAATAGGTCCCGAACTTAGACTTACAAGTTCAAAAGTTAAGGACAAGTAGTTCTTAACTTAAAGTTACAAGCTCAGAAATTAAGGACAGGTGGTCCTGAACTTCGAGTTCCAAGTTCAAAAGTTAAGGACATGTAGTCCTGAAGTCCTGAACTTAGAGTTACAAGTTCAAAAGTTAAGAACATGTAGTCCTGAAGTCTTGAACTTAGAGTTACAAGTTTAAAAGTTAAGGACACTTGGTCCTCAACTTTATGAGTAAAAGGGTGTTTTCGTCCGGGCAGGTAAAGCTTATTAAAGCAATGGCTAAAGACTAAAGACATTTTAAACAGTGACTTAAAAGTAAATACATGTATTATTGGTGGCTAACCGTGCACTTCCCCCAGATTTAGTAGTATGAGTTCATTTGAACTCATAACTTTTAACGTAAGCCTGAATTTATATATGTAAACCTTACAGAATTACAAAAAATATTTAAAGAATTTTAACATTCCTATTCCATATAGGAA
This sequence comes from Nicotiana undulata, assembly GCA_005239495.1. NCBI lineage: Eukaryota > Viridiplantae > Streptophyta > Magnoliopsida > Solanales > Solanaceae > Nicotiana > Nicotiana undulata. Next base: position 25,060 of record ML251977.1, read on the forward strand.
ATCTTATTACCCTCAATGTTTAAGGTTTGACTTAATTACACTTAGTATACCAAATTACCAATTCTATACCATACTTAATTAAGGGTCTAATTAATTGGACGTTGTTTACTCCTTAATTAAAGGTGTTCATATATCCCACGTTTCTCTCTCCCCCTAATTCCTAAGACCAACGCCGTTTTCCCCCTCCCCTTTCTTCCTCTTCTCCATTCCTTCTTTTTCTCAAAAAATACAGAGATGAGACCCATTTTTTATAATCAGATTTTCCCCATGTAACCCTAACGAAAAAAAAGAAAGTTGGTCGTCCCCCTTTCACATCAACCTTGCTTAATTCTCGTATTTTGTCCATCTCAAAATTCTATGCAGTATTTACCTTCCATTTATATTGTTCTTTTTTCGTTGAAATACAAGTGACGACTGAGCAACTTCAATGGCGATAAAGCTCTCAACTTTAAAGCTTCCCAAGAAAATCCCCAACTGGGTTTGTTCAAAATCCTCTCTTTCTTCACTCTCTTGTGCTTGTCGAATTCAAATCACCCCTGAAACCAATCAACCCCCTACCCCTTCTTCTGATTTTGATTCAAAGATTCAACTTTTAAAGACTAAGCTTCACCCTGAAACCTTAAACTGATTTGTAGTTTTTTTTGTAGAAATTTTGTAGATGAAGGGAAAATTTTGTAGTCAACATTTTTTTCCAACATAGATTGTAGTATAAATGTAGTAATTTTGTAGATACCCTTAAAAATAATACATCTTTATACAATACTTAAACTGATTTGTAGTTTTTTGTAGAATTTTTGTAAATGAAGAGAAAATTTTGTAGTCAATATTTTTTTTCAACATAGATTGTAGTTTAATTGTAGTATATATGTAGTAATTTTGTAGATACCCTTAAAAATAATACAGCTTTATACAATACTTAAATTGATTTGTAGTTTATTTGTAGTTTTTTTGTAGAAATATTGTAGATGAAGAGAAAATTTTGTAGTCAACATTTTTTTTTCAACACAAATTGTAGTTTAATTGTAGTATAAATGTAGTAATTTTGTAGATACCCTTAAAAACAATACTGCTTTATACATACTTAAACTGATTTGTAGTTTGTTTTGTAGATAATTTATAGATATTAACATAAAATCAGACTTTCATAGAATTTGTAACATAACAATTTTAATCAGCTCCCCATAATTCCTAAGACCCGCGCCGTTTTTCCCTTCCCCTTTCTTCCTCTTCTCCATTCCTTCTTCTTCTCAAAAAATACAGAGATGAGACCCATTTTTTATAAGGAATTTTTACATTCCTATGCCACATAGGAAACCTTATTACCCTGAAAAGAGTAGCTACAATTTGATTTCGAATTTGTTGATTTTTTGTCGGTTTTTTGGTTTGTTGATTATGAAAAAATATCGATGAACAACGTTTTTGCAGAATGATTTGATTTGAAATTGAAGATAACGTCTAATTCATGATTTCCGTTTCAAATTAGATGTTAACGTCGCTATAATCAATTCAAATATTTAGTCCCAGATTTGTAGGCGCCTAATTTGGAAGGAATCAACTCTTAATGTTGGGTATTTAATGAATGGTATAAATTTTATAGGAAAAATGTGAACATGGCGGGCAATTATAAAAATATGCACATTTTTGGTAATAAGGTTTCATATATGGTATAGGAAGAAAAAAATCCCAATATTTAACTATGAGCCTAGAACTCAAACAAGGTTATGAGCTCATTGGTTGGAACCATAGCCCTAAACGAATTTAAATTTTGGATCCGCCTTGGGAGCAAAATTAGGTACGACCTCTCTGTCAAATGATACGCGTTTGCCTGCCGTGACTATTCTTACCTGCGAGTTTGTGAACCAAGAAAAGAAGCCAGAAAGCCACTAGTTTTCCTTCCTTTCTTTTTCTCTTTTGTCTTTTGCATTTCTATCTTCCTTTTTGTCTTTCAAGCCAAACATGATTACTGTTAATTCCTTGAGAAGACTTACTCACAAACCATGTGCAGAATTTATAGTGCTCTAGCCTCTAGGATTCTATTGCCTCCACAAGATTTCAAGTTTTTCCACTGCACCAGTTAATTCTGTAGACTTGAAGGATATCATCATCATGAAGCAAGAAATTAAAGTTTCTGTAGCAGTGTGCACGGTAGTAGGAAAGTACAACTTTTTGGCCAATTCTTTATTTGCAGAACAGCAACATATAGGGTAAGATCCTTCTATCATCTGATAAAAAATAGATAGCAAAAAGAACACTGTGCTTTGGTTTGTAGAGAATGTTATTTGTCAGAAAACCTGAGAGCAACACTATTGCGTACATTGGTAATTTGCTATACACTGCTTAACAAATTCATGCTGGAAGAGTCCAGACTAAGAAGGAAGACTGCAAAAATGAGCTCACTCACTTGGAAGTCTGAACAACAATAATATACAGTAAAGATGCATCACCTAAACACGATATACAGCCTCAAGGGTGAAGAATAAAATATCAAAATAATATATGCAGAATCGTTACTCATGAAAATTCAGGAGTCGTGGACATTCTATCTTGCGGCCGCTTTAACTGTCCCCTAAGAAACATCTTTTAGCGCATCCAATAAGAATTGTCCTATTTCAGCAAAAAAAATCAAGAAAGAAATGTTAGAAATCCCTAGCAATTTCACCATAAGCTTTCACTGGCAACCATCAAAAACAATATATTTGTCAACATTGATGTTTCCAAAGAAAATATAATTAAATAAAGAACTTAGGATCACAGCTTGCTTTCTTGATTGCTATAAAAATGTACCGTGTATATAGTCCTTTAGTAAGACCAAGCTACTTACTGATGCATCACACATTCTGTATTATTGCTAAAATTCTGGTACTTGCAAGTAAAGTCTAAGATTTTTTTCTTGTGATTTATTTCACTTTTGGAAGACGCGTATATCTACCACTAATATCTCAATTATGCAAGTATCTGATTCAACAAGCCTGAGTTATTAAATTTATGTAAACAAATTATAAACATGAGAGAAAGAATCACTGTGGGAAATTATAGATGATATTGGCAACTGCAAATTTTGGACATCCATTGTCTTTGGAATTTGTCATATTTTTTGTATCTTGCATCAATCAACTTTTCCAAAAATATCACAAAACTCATACCATCATAGGTTATACCTCTATGCCAGAAAAAAAAAAACTCTTATCAGATAATTGTGATACCGAAAAAAAAAAAAATTGTGACTAAACACCAAAATCAAATAACGCCAGGACTGATATAGTTTTCTGTAAAGTCATCATACTGCATCCATAATTGTAGCTTATTCTCTATACCATTTTCTCTTTCTAGTTTGACAACTCCGGAAGTTCTAAAAGGACATGACATTGCCTCCTATCAGCCAATCAACTATATTTCAATCTTAAATTAGTTGGGGCAGCTGAGATGGCAAGTATTTCATTTAACCAAGATAGCCATCTCATATAATTTCAAACCCTCAAGACTGCAAAAATTAAATACTTGTACAAAATCAGTGACAAGATTTGTTCGAAACGCACACACAAAAGGGCTTTATGCTTTTGTAAATTAAAACATATAATTCACAAACTAACCTGCTCTGAAATGAATCGGCTCATTCCACTCTCTATTCCCATATCTGTAACCATTTCCTCCTTTTCAATTTCAGCATCAGTAAAAGTGAGGGCCCGTTGCAACTTCCTCGGGCTAAATACCTCAACCTCTACCATATATGTGGCAGAGACAGGTCGATGATCTGAAAACCTAAGTTCAGATCTCCTGTAACTCAGTAGCCTTATCCCCTTCCCGAATGATAGAATTCGATCACACCTGAAAAACAAGAAATATTAAAATATTGCAACTATAAGTATTGGTTATAAAAGAATTGGGAAGTTGAAATTTTCAGTGTGCATGATGTTAAATAGAGAAAAATTAAAATAGCTCAAAATAGCTTGCTTAATCTTGAATTACTGATCCATGACATATGAATTGCCAATCTGATGATTGAAGGATGGGCATCACTTAGAGAGAGATAACAGAAGATGGACATTAGGATGACAGGGTTATTACGCATAAGCAAGGATTGCAGTTGGTGTTATGCAAACTTCAATTCAGCATGGTCAAAATTCAGGTAAATACCAAGGTGCTAACATGTGACTATTTACCTCACACACTTATTGACCAATCTCCTTCCCCCCCCCAAAACTTTACCCAACTCCCTTTTTGATAACAAGGCAGAAATCCCCGACCCGACACTTGTTAGTTTCGAATGAAGAATGAAAAGTGCCCTGTCCTAGCAAGCACCTACTCCTATCAAAAAGCGAGACTTTACTAAACAAGCAAGAAGCTTCTAGACGCCTTACAATAAAGAAGCCCCGGCCCCTCGGTGTCTTACACGTCTTCTTCGACCCTGCCGAAGCAGCTTTCTTTCTTCAGGTAGTGAAGTCACTCCGATTTGTGTATGACTTGACGCTCTAAAGTCTGTATCTTGCCCCTAGTTACTTAATTGTATTCGACTTCTATCGCAGATCTGTTATTTCTATTTCTTTCCATTAGCTCTCCAAGCTTCCTATCTTTCCATTCCTTCCTAAGAAAGAATTTTTGAAGTTTTGTTGAATGCTTTTTTCTTGTCTAAGCATCCCCCTATCGTGCTAATAAGGTGCCTTTTCTTATTCTGAAAGCTAGCCTTCTACGGCCATTTTCTTTTGGTTTAGTTCTTCTAGCTCCTGTCCCCGCAGCCCCTGATGGGCAATGCTCTTGGTGAGTCACTTCGTCTTTCACGATCGATGGTAAATCCTCTTGCTTAGCCTATTTCCTTTTCCCTTTGAGTTCAATCCTATCAGCCTTTGAGTCAGCGCCTTCGCAGCCTGCCTTTCCATTCTTCGCTCTATTTCAATCATTTCTTTTGGTAGATGGAGTACCCGGGCATTCTCTTGTCTTCCCATTCCTCTAGCTCTCATTTCGCGCATGCGCTTTGCGCTCTTGGCTTAACAACATCAAAGAGGAATCGAACCTCTTCCAGTTCTGTGTTAACAAAAATCCATTTGATGTCCCCCCCCCTCCCCTCCTCCTTCCTCCGTTAGTTTAGCTGCAACNATTTTCATTTAGGTGTACAAGTTATGGTGGGAAATGCAATTATGTGGTATTATCATACCATGAGACATATATTGATGATGGATGAATATGCTAGTGCTGCAGGGTAAATATAGATATAAGATGAATTATTTTCTTCCGTTTGTCAATAGCAGCATAAATATATTGATCTGCAGGGCATCATAAATTACAATTAAGCCGAAACTATAAGAATTGTACACAATCAAACACTAATCGAAGTGAACAGCCAATAAAGCTCTTGAACTAACAATATTAGTAGATGCATACCATGCTGGATTACGTCTCCCCGCCTTTGGATCCTCTCCGCAATACTTCTCTGAGTTTACTTCATATTTATAAGTCGGTGGAAAGTTTAAAGTACCTTCAGACCACCCATCAAATGCACGACCTTTCTTGAACTCTTTGCTGAGCTGCAAAAATAGGTAGACGTATGTTATCACCACAATGTAAAATTGCTTATAGTCTCAATTTCAAATCAATTCAAACACGTATAAACTTGTAGGGGTAAGGTTTGCGTACACTCCACTCTCCCCATATCCCACTAGTGGGATTTTACTGGGTATGTTGTTGTTGTTGTTGTCAAACACGTATAAAGGCCAGCTCATATTTAATTTTCTCATGGACGTTAGTACATTGCCATTTCAGCTATGCTCTAAAAGGGATTGTTAACAGTGATAACTAATTAAACTACCTGCTTGTAATAATGCATGCCTTCTTCTTTCTCTCTATTTTATCATCATTAAGAACAGTTCATCAAATGCAAATCATAAGTCACTAGCTGCGGAGATTAAAGTAGATGTCTGTTGCCCACCGCCTCTCATTGGAGATACACAAGCACAACAAGAGAGAAGTTACTTTTTGGGGTGGAATAGGGGACTGGAAGATCATATGAGTGTTCATGGAAGGTAAAGATCAAGAATAGAACATTTTCTGCAGAAATCATGCAGTCATCCACACAAAAACATCAACAGGTTGCGACTTCTCAAACTAACACTAAATGGAGTATAAGAGGGTGAGACTGCAAGTGTGTGAGTAGCCTATCAGTCAACCAGGAACATTGACTGATCAGAAATCCAACCGACAATCAGTGAAAAAGCAAGCGTTTGTGGTTAAGAGTATCCACATTTACCTGATCACTCTCAATTAACTGACACCAGTCCTTTTTTGATATCAGCTCCCTTGTTCTCTCATACGACAAATTAATACGATAATTCAGATCTCCCAGCCAGATTATTCGCCTGCAAGTGTATAAACTTGTCATTAATCTGAATCTTTCATGAATGAGATGAGACTAAAGTCTAGAACATCAGAAGGACAGTACACGAAAAGCAGTAATGTTCTGATAATTAGCAAAGGTCAGTACATCGAAACTGAATTTAGTTTTAGATGAATAAAAGTCGATAAAACCTCAAGGGCTATCAATAGACTCCAGTCACAAGCTGCAAGAAGTGTGAAGGCATAGGCTACACGAACATAATCAGCGCCAGAGAGTTTATTCTATTGCACGAGAATTGCAAAGGAATATCAGGCTATTCAGATCTGTCCTGAATAAAATACACAAGGATTGAGTAAAAAGTTTCTCAATCACATGATCCAAAAGGTGTGGTGAAAGCTTTTTGTACATGTTTGCTGGTGTAGAAGCTGTAAGGCAGCATCCAAGTGTAAAAGAAGCATAATTGTACAAGGGTTTGCCAAATTGAACAATGAGTTAGATCTATGAGGATAAGACTAGGTGCACCATATAGCATTAGGACACCACTGAACCAGGGGCAGCCAGTGATGAGATGGAAACATAAATTATTATATAAATGGCTATGGAGATATAATGATGGAAAGGAAAGCACTTGGAAGAAACTCATAGATGTCAAGTATGTGAAGAAAGATACATGGAGGCCTGCAATTGTTCATAACTCTACAAAAGGTAGTATTTGGAACAATATCAGTAAGTTGTGGAATGAATTTCATCAATATACAAAGTTGAAGTTGGGGAATGGAAAAAAATCAAATTTTGGACTGAAGTATGGTTAGGGGTGTGAGCTTAAGTAACAGATTTCCAAACCTGTACAATTGCTCTGTGAATAAAGATGGTTTTGTTGCTGAGTTCTATTCTACTAATGGTTGGCAATTAAATCCTAGAGGAGGCTTTAATGACTGGGAGTTGGAAGAAGTGGGGAAATTACTCCAATTACTAGGTACAACTGTGGTGGAGGAAGACAAGGAGGATCTTACGGTTTGGACAGCAAGCAATGATCTGCGAATATTCTGTCAAAAGCTGTTAGTCTTCTCCAGGAACAAAATGATCCATATGAATCTAATTGGCCATGGAAAATGTTATGGAGAACCAAAGCACCTATTAAAGTGGCTTGTTTTGGGTGGGTTTCTATCAGAGAAGCCAATTTAACTCAAGATAATTTACAAAAAGGGGATTCTGCCTAAGTAACAGATGCTACTTATGTGAAGAAGGGTTGGAAACTGTTAGTCATCTATTTATCCATTGTAAAATTGCTAAACAGTGCTGGGAGCTTTTTTTGAATCTGTGTGGTGTTTCGTGGACTATGCCTCCTGACATAAGATCTTTACTAGTCAGCTGGCAAGGGCAGAAGGTATCAAGGAATCAGCTATGGTGGACCATCTGGAAAGAAAGGAACAATGTTTGCTTTGTGGACAAGACGAATCACATTGCTAGAATAAAAAATACTTGTCTTCAAAATTTATCTTTTTGGTGTAAGAAATGTTTAGCTGAAAGTCTAGATCAATATATGGAGTTTTTGGATGTGTTCAGCAACTTGTAACTGATAGTATGCTATTATAGGTGTTGTCTGATCCTGGTGTAATCTTATGTACCATCTTGGTACTTTTATCAATAAAACCTTTACCTTAACAAAAAAAATAAAAAAAATCTTTTCCTTCCCCGTGCCTCCAATAAACAATAACCTTTCCAAATAACCAGGATCAGTGAGACCTCTTTTCACTATTACGAGCTAAATTCTTCAGTACGTGGCTTTCTCTATCTTTTCGATAAGTTGTTCAATATGTGGCTTGAGTGGGACTACTGTAACACAGGGATGTCGGGCATACTACTATTCTGTTTAATTGTGTTCCAGACACCGACTTTCCAATTCAATTTATAAAGAGAAGAAGAATTGCAACATCGACTAACATATTGTTTTCCTTGAAAACTCTCCCTAGAACTGTCCCCAATGAAAGTCACAAACAGAAAAACAAATGCAAATACACTTACTAAATCAAACTTGATGGAGGGTGCAAAATCCATGGTTGATAAAAGAGAGAGAAATGTTATAATTTGTAGATATAACAGAAATGTTTGCTTAATAGGCAAATACACTCACTCATGATCATGGATGCTCTTAGGAAGTCCGATCCTAGAGAATGCATTGAAATGTGTTCGTCGATGAATTTCATGGACGTCAGCGTTTCTTTTGACTGCATCTGCCTCCTTCTCACCCGATGTTAGGTGAGTACAGACAAAGCAAAAGAAAGTCTGATATATAGACATGCTCACAGATACTGATCCCTGAAGAGAAGAGAAAGAGATGAGTAATATATAATTTTCTGCTGGTCATTTCTTTGAAAAATTAGTACTTATCTGGAAATAAGAAGAAAAAAAAGAGTTAGCAATGAAATGCAATAAAATACATGTATTTTTTCATTTAAGATAATGAAATTCTGATGAGTTTTCAATAGCATCTACTACCATATTAGGATTAGTGCCTACTAGTGTCATCAAAAAGCATAGAAGCAAATTTGTAAAGCACATGAAATTATCCAAATTTTATTTTAAAAACGAGCATGCAGGGAAAACCTGCTAAGTACTGCAATTTCATCACAAAATTGAAAGTAACCAGCTTTCACGTAAGGTCTGGATTATTTCTGTCCAGTGTAGTTTGTCACAAGTTGAATAAAGAGTTGATGTTCCTCTTTCCCTCCTTTAAGTTAGACCACATTTTCTATTTCGTCCACCGAAATGTTTGACCTATATCCTTAAAAGGTAAACTGAGTTATGCATGGAAAAACAAAGTTGTATTTGCAAAGTTTATCCTATTTGAATGTTAAATACTGTATATGTTGCTCACAAGGTTATAGGAAGTCCATTGCAATTCCAAAATATAGAATCACCGCTCAGAACACAGATACTTATTGACAGCTGTTAAACCAGGAGTCAAGTGGCCTTTTATCTATCTGTTTGATAACTGCGCGAAATGTAACGATATGGTCCAACTATAGGATTTCATTTAAATTATTTCCCATCTAAGATCATTTTGGTGCAAAGGAAACAAATAATGGAAGAAACTAGACATAGATTGTGCATAGGGCATCATTATAATTTCAAAATCTGCAGCAATTGTTGTTTATGCAATATAATATAATGCTAATGTCCTTCAAGGATTAATAGATACGTTTGACAGGAAACGACCATCAATAACATCCATGACATTATGATTATCCTAAGCAGCTGTTGAAATTCTAGTCCCTTGATCATTTAGGTGTGCTTTTCCGTCTACTGACAAAACTTTGAAATGCAGTGCAACATATAGCAATAAAAACTGATAGGGATGTTTCTTGCACTTCCAACTATTAAAATTGAAGTCAGAATTATGTCATTTCTTTCAAATAGCTTTCAAAAGCAATCCACCAAAAGCTGAAAGTTTAGAAGAACAAACCTTGTTACCTATGAAGCCCATTACGCCAACACCAACTGTATCCACATTCAAATTCTGTATATGCTTTCGTAGGCTCCTACGAACCCATACGCTAAGAAAAACTCCAACCATTTGCTTGCTCACAATCCTCACATAAGATGGTTTTCTTTTCCGATTTATCAAAGCTTCAAGGTCTAGTTCCGCGAGTAGAGTTGCATCTGATTGTGTTCTATTTGGACCATTAGCATTCAACTTAAAAGAACTGTAAGTTTTAAAAGATTTAGAAGCTTTGAATGATTTCGTAGATTTAAAGGAACCAGGTCTTTCTGAAACATGCTGGCCCAAAAGATCCAATGGTCGCTCTGGCCAGCAAAGACCAATTCTCTCCGTCCCACTAATTGTTTTTGTCAATTTTTTTGCAAACTGAGCATTTGATTCTCCTGCTTCTTCTTCTTCATCCTCATCTGGTCTTAAGCAATATAGCCTGTCTAGCCTCCTTGGAGAAGAAAATTGCCTTTCACACTCCTCATTGATTGGGTTCAAACTCCAAGTTTTGTTCAAAACAGCTACATCATTTTTCACAGTGGTATCATCCCTGGTGACTCGTCCATCCTTGATTTCAACAAAGTCACTGGACTCTTCATTTATTGGAAAAATTTCCTCCTCGCTACCACTGTCAGATTCAAAGGCGATTTCTTCTTCTATATCAGGGGCGTCTTCAGATGGCTTAAACCTTGATGGTGAAGGAGGATCACTAAAGGATTTAAACTTATTCACTGGTGGGACTTTATTCAGACTTTCGCGAATGATATCCTCCCAAACTGAAATGGGGCGGCTATCTTCAGCACCAAAGATATTGCCAGCATTTAATGGTATAACTTCCTGAAATCTGTTTATGCAAATAGGGGTTGTTAATATAACTGAGAAGCCTAACAAAACACTAAAATATCAAATTAACTTCTGATGTCTGAGACTCTGAGTGATACATGGGTGTACATGAGATTGGATTTTACCATCTAAAGGGACATGCATCCTCAATGAACTCATGAACCTGACGGTAAGCAAAAGTTCAAATTTAATGGCGAGGAAATTAGTTGTAGAACTGGACAGCAGATTTAACTTTTAATATCATTGGTAAAATACATGAACCATGTGAAGCGGTTTAGACCAAAAATTTAATAGCATCTCCTTAACTTTCGACATCAACAGAGAGTGGTTACTACCTTCCTCTCCCCCCCCCCCCCCCC
>ML251977.1:36113-77623 GCA_005239495.1 Nicotiana undulata
TTTCCCCCCCCCCCCCCCCCCCCCCCCCAACAAGAAAGAAAAACAAGAAAGCATGGCTGGTGACATGCCAGTGTAAAAATCATTCTGCTCGATTGTGCACTACATATGTTGTGTGAAGAGCAATGTACAACACTCTTTATGCATAAATTGCTCTTCTGGACGTCACATACAAAGAGAGATACGCACCCAATCACATAGATGTCAGCAGGCTCATTAACATCCAACCAGCTATCAAGTTCAAGATCTTCTGAAGGAAATCTTCCAGCAACATTCCATGTGCCAACGCATACCCTTGAAGCAACAAACTCGGTAAAGTTTACTGGCTAAACAAGTATAATGCTACAAGCCAATATGGAGACCGTATTTTTTGGAGCAAATAATCAAAGCAAAAGATGTATACTTAATTTCCTTCGTGTTAATGTACTGCGCTCTAAATGTTTCTGACTTTCGTCTTCTTATCCTGGGAAGAGCATCTGAGACACAGAAGATAAAAAACAATATAACCAAGTATAGAAATGAAAGTAGGATTGAAATAATTAGGTAAGAGAATAGTGGTAACATTCAAGACGACGTACCGAAGAATCCAGATTCATGAATAACAATTTTAACAAGTTTACCCCTTGATTCTAGGCATGTAAATGTGAATATTCAACAAGCCATTACATCGTATTTTGGGAATCCTTCTATTTCACCATTTCCCTTAAACATCAAATTCAGAAAACTTGCACCAGTAAAATCCTTTATAAAATCTTGATTAGTACTCCCTTTGTCCCATTCTATGTGAAACATTTACCATCTGTGAATCAAACATCACTCTTTTTTCGGGAATCTTTAGTAGTTCAGTTGGTTTGCTACCTTAACTTTCACCTTGTTGATGAACATTTGATTCCCCACCTTGATATTTCCTCCCCATTTCCCCTTCTCCTCCCCGTAAGTATAGAAAAGTTTTTAAACAGAAAAACTCCTTTGCACTAAAATTATTTCATATACTTGTACATATTAGTACCTATTAAAAAGTGAGACTAGTACATATACATTTTACATTGGAAAGGTTAAGAAATCCTTGCAGTCTACACTGAAAATCCATAAGGACTCAACCCCTTCCAACTAGAAAATCACCAAAAAAGTGTCTATCATACGAAAAACCTACCAACTCAGAAAATTGAACATTTTGGATATAATTGGAAATAAATTGAGCAACAAACAATTGTAATACCGTTGATATCAACTTGGCTGCCTTTGGCATCGTTCAACCGCGACGGCCTCGGCCAGTCACAGAGTTCTACAACACAAAACCACACAGCAGAATTAGCAAATCTAAGAATTCAACTAGTTACAAAAAGAAGAGATCAAATTGAACAGGGGACAACACAATAATACACATAAAAAAAAAAAGGTTAAGAAGAAAAAGACGAAACTAACCTTGTTCGGTATCAGAACCGGAGCCGGAATCAGAATCAGGGTCAGCACTATAATCGGAATCCTTAGCACTAATATGGAGCCATTTGCGCATCACCACTCGCGGCCAAAAAAGCTGCAGGCACGTGCAACCGAAACACAATATTTCAGCCCAACTTCTCTGCAATTCTTCATCAGTGAATTAAGGAACCAAAAAACAGGGGGGAAAATAAGGAAGAAATGTGTAATTACCTGAGTTTGATGATGTTGCCTTGAGCCGAGTTTCATATTTATTTTTTTCTATTACTTTTTTTGGGAGATTCAAAGGAAAAAAGCTATGGAGGAGAATAAGTGCTAGCGCCAAAAAAAAAAAGTAGAAGAGAATTAGTTGAAAAGTTGTAGTTAAAAGTTAGAAAAAAGAGCTTTGAATTGAACTGAAGAAGAAAAATGCGGAATAGGTTAACGAGTAACGACCACTATCAGGAGTCGTGGAAATTGCAACGGTATTGAGCTGTATAATAAGTGACTTTATTTTTATTTTTTAAAACATTTTGTTTTTGTTGGGTGGAAGGTTTTGATCTGTCCGATTAGGGATAAGGGAGATTAATTCAATTAAGATAATTTAATGGGGTAATAAAATAAGTAAGGAAGGTTCGAAAATATTAATTTAATGAAGAATACTTGTGGCTTAAAATGGCTGTGACATCGAATTGGGATTTGATTAATAATTAACTCAAAATCATCAATGTCAGCGTGATATGTTAAAATTACAAGACTAATATCCTGTTTGGCCAAGCTTTTGGATGGGAAAAAAAAAATTTGAGGAGAAACAGAAAAAAGTAGCTTCTCTCTAGAAGTACTTTTGAGAAAAATACACTTAGAAGCAGTTTTCAAAAGCTTGGCCAAACACTAATTACTGCTTAAAAGTATTTTTCAAATTAATTAACCAAACACAAACAACTTCTCACCAAAAATACTTTTTTTTAAAATACTTTCGAAAAAAGCATTTCTCAAAATAAGTTGATTTTAGAAGTTTGGCCAAACAGGCTATAAGACGTGGTGGTAAAGCAGAAATTTGTTTTTATTTTGTTATAATATTTTATTTTATTTTATTTTGGTCTGTAACCCTTTTTATATTTGGAAGGAATTTAGCTTTAACTTCGAATTTTACTGAAACTTTTATAACCACACAAATACTCTGACATATTTATAACCACAAATTTCAAAAGAATTATATTCATACAAATATTCTGACTTGTTTAGGACAAAAAATTTCAACTTAATCCCCGTATTCAGTCAAACAAGTTCATATAAATTGGAACGGAGGAAGTATTTAAGTAGTGGTCCATTCTAAGTTATCACTAGTTAAGTTATCAAATAAAAATATTGATGAGTGAAGTTAAAGTTGTTAAAAATGAAGTATATTTATTCAATTTAGGTAATAACACAAGGTTATGAGAAAAAATGTATTGAGGAAAGAGAATTGTCTCAATTAAAGCACCAATAGACTTTCTTGACCACCCATATAAGTGAACAGCTGTTGGAAGATGCTGCGGCACAATTTAGGCAAGCTTATTTGCTCGACCTTCTAAAATCAATCTTTTTAAGTTTAAATATATACCACAATTTATAATATAAATTATTATACGACTAAATTTGCCCCAAAGGAAAAGGTCGGTATATATATATATATATATGTCCAATTATTCTTTAAAATCTAAGTAAACTCATAATTGAAGTGGTCCTTTGACTTTAGGAAGTGCACATGACTACTAGTGCTACTTGCCCAAATGGAAAGAGAATTGTTTTTTGTTCTCTTTCCTTTTGAGACAAGAAATGTCACCATTTCAATTTCCACCTATCCATTTGCCCTCAAAAAATACTCTTTTCGATCTAAAATAAATTATTTTTCGACTTTTCTTTATATCAAAATAAGTAATTTTTTCAAATTTTAAGAGTGAATTAATTATTTTTTCCTACAGTACCTTTTGAGTAAATAATATTAGTATATATGTTAGGAATATTTATGTAAAGAGATAGTAAATGTTAGTAATATGATCAATTTCAATGCTAATTAGTGTCAAAAAGTGAATATCTTAATATGTGTGAAAACAACTAAAAAATCACTTATTTTGAACCGATGTTTTCGTACTCATTATGCAATTTTGTCTCGCTGAAAAGGATGGTTAGTGACAATTTTAAAATCGAAACTAACTAGAATAATGTCTTGGTTCAATATAAAGGATTGAAGATATATAAAATATAGCTATAACATAGTAATTAAATAATAAGATGCGGAAATAATGTATGACAGTTTCATTAATTCGCAACAGACAAAAAAAACAAAAATTACTTATTTTATTTGTCAAGTTACTAATTTTACATTTTCCGAATAACACTTATATTTATTTCTTAAATTACTAGTATAAAAGAAATTTACACGTTATAGTATATAGAGATAACAGTCATTTGGCACAGAAAAAAGGATAATATGATTCCCAACTCGACAACAGAAAGTTATCTCATAAATGTCTTTGTCCCCCCTGTAGTATTACGTGGATAAGATAAGATTTTGCATATATTTTGGCAAAATTCCAAATCATACATAAGTTTTTTCCAAATAAATTTGAGAAATATGTTTTAAAAATATATGTTCAAACACAGTTTCATCTTCAAGTCAAACTCCACATAAAATAAATTTGAGAATCTATAACAAAACGCTAGCTTAAACAATGATAACCAGCATGTGTATGTCGTTTTAAGAAGGACATTATAATGTACGTGAACGAATCATCTGCCATGCTGGCTAAAAGTTTTTGGTCCAACAACGGATTAACTTTTTCTTCAATAAAAGCCGCAACGGAATAACTTTTTTGGCTAAAAGACAAAGACATGTTCGGTGGCCCATTTCATCATCCTAACCATAAAATACTATTTGTGAGTATTGTATCAATACATTTGACAAATAGTTTGATCAGACAGATCACAACTATGGTTTAAAAGTCAAGGACAAAATAATAGGCAATAACGTTTAACGTAGGAACACTATTTTGAAGAGAAATATTCCCCGGTTCATAATAAGTGATCAGTTTATTTTTTTATTTTGGTTTAAAACAAGTGTTCATCTATATAATCAAAAAAAAATTCAATTTGTTTTTATAAAATAACCCTTATGTATGTATCCCTAAAAAGGTTTTTTTACTCATCACACTAAATAGTTAATTAGGGATAGCTTAGTCATAATATATATTTTTATATAAAATTTAATATTTTTTTAATGGACATGCTAAAAGTAGATTGGTCACTTGTTATGAACCCGTGGAAGCACTTATTTACTAATGCCGGCAGGTAGGCAGGCAGGCACAAGTCAGCACCATTTCGGCTGGTACATTAAAGGCAGATAACTTTAAATATTTTGAAGTTTAACTTATTATGTTTTTTAAAGTTATGAGTTCAGATTTATTATTTTTATGTTTATAATAAAGTTTATAATTAAATTTATACTTCACATAAAAAATTATATATTTAATTGAACCCGTTATTATAATACTACCTCCGCCCTAGGTACAAGTTAATTCTTAAAATTGTCCTAAAATACCACTCTTTCCAATTAGTAATTTAATTTCAACCAAACACAATAGTTAGCCATAACAATAATTACACGTACGTAGCTATAATTAAGACAGTAAAATTGGCAAAATTATTTAGTTATTTAAGAAGGAGGTGGAGAAGGAGAAGACGACACCTACTAACACTGCATAATTATCAAAAATCATTATTAGCCATAACAACATGTTATCTCTTTCATCTTTTTATTTTATTTTATAATAAGTTAATATATTATTACGTCATCAGAAAAGGAGGAGGAAGGGGCAGCACCATTATCAGCCATATATATAATAAAATCAATGTTACATGGACCCCCAAAGTTCTCTGCCCATTTATAGCCCGTTTGGCCAAACTTCTAAAATCAACTTATTTTGAAAAGTGTTTTCCTCACAAGTAATTTAAAAAAAAAATATTTATGGTGAGAAGTAGTTTGTGTTTGGCTAATTAGTTTGAAAAGCATTTTTAAGCAGTAATTAGTGTTTGGCCAAGTATTTTAAAACTGCTTCTAAGTGTATTTTTCTCAAAGGTATTTCTCAGAAAAGTGCTTTTAGAGAGAAGTTACTTTATTCTGCTCCTCCAAAACTGCTTCTGCTTTTCCTCGAAAGTATTTTTTTCCTTCCAAAAACTTGACCAAAAAAAATACTTTTGGTCCAAAAAAAAAATCTTGAACAAACAGCCTATTATACTTAGTGCTAAAGAAAAATGAGAGAGTAACAATAGTTAAAGATGGCGTAATGTTCGAGAAGTTAAATGAAACAAGTTTGTGAAAACAAAATTATGGTTTCAAGTAACTGTATTATATTTAAACTTTATGAGAGCAATAGTTTTTCATTTTCTTTTCTTTTTGGGGAAGTTGACTCAATATTTAGCCAAAGAAAATCTAATCTTGAAAATTTAAAAAAAAAAAAAAAAAATCACTTTTAATTTATTTATTTTGAACATTACTCGCCATTACGCCATAATTTTACAGATTTCACATAATTTTGCACAAGCAAAAAAGAAAGGAATTAAGGAGAACAAGAAAAGAAGAATATTATTTAAATTGCAGATAAGGTAATGAATTAGGAGTTGTAATCTTTTAGCTTTTGGAATCATTAGCAGAAAACCATTTGAAAACAAAAACATAAGTAAAAGAAGAACTGCACCAATATCAGATACGGATAAAGAAAACCTTTTAATTATATTCATAGTACAGTTTCAAAAGCAAGATATTTAATTAAATTAGAAGAATCAGATTAACTTTAACCAATCAGAAGCATAATTAAGCAGCAAACCCAAGATTATTGACTTTTTTCGCTTTGTACATAAAGACACAACTTACCTTTTCTCACAGAATTGGATTTTCTGTATCTATCTTTTAATTTCTTTCTTCAATGGCTTCTCTGCATCTGGACTTTAAGCGTTGGGAGTGGCTGAAAAAAATAATAGACTGAGATGTAGAAAAATGTGAAGTTATGTGTGTATCACCATTTATAGATCAGTCGTCAAACACTGTCAAGACACGTGTCCCATTACTTTTCCTTGCTCTTAAAATAATAATCTTCTTTTTTTATTTTATTACATAATGTATACAACTATACTATTGCACGATGACGATGCCTACCAATAGTGTTACACGTTTGCCAAATACCTCTATCCTAATTTGGCACCATTTAATTGAACAAGGAATTTTAAAAGTTTATGAAAGAAACTCAAACCTCCTTTGTTTCCAGACTTTTTGACTTTTATAGCAAATGACTATCTTGTTAAATGGGTCGATCGACCCAAACCTATTGATTCTTGGCCCGTGAGGTTTTAATCGGTACGGTTCACTTTTTTATAGGGACTGGTCCAGATTTAACCATTAATCAAAATATGTTAACCCGATTCGGACCCGTAACCTGGGCTCTAATGAGCCGCATCCAATTCCATTAAAAAAAGTTAAAAACTAATAAATGATAAAAAAAAGTTAAACTTTATATTTATGAACTTGAAATTACTACATGTCCTTGAAGCTAGTTAGAATAAAAATAAAAGAAAAATCATACTTTATTAACATTAAAATTTAATAAACATATGGAGTTAGACTATTTCGACAATACGCCTTATATATATATATATATATATATATATATATATATATATTCAGGCAATTGGTAAAAAATTGAATCCAAACATTGAAGAAAGAATGTAGTACCAGACATATATATGTCTGAATACATATATATATATATATATATATATATATATGTGTGTGTGTGTGTGTGTGTGTGTGTTGCGAGCGTGCGCGAGAGAGAGAGTTGGTCCGGGCCGGTTGACCTGTGGGTCAGGTACCGCTTCCGGTCCGGTCCGGTTCAATGGGTCAAAATTTCATAGCCCGACCCAGGCCCCTTAAATTAATGTGTTGGTCCGGTTAGGATTTCGTGGTCATAGACCGGTTAAAGGGTCAATTTTAATAGGTTTTGTGGGCCGGTTCGTTGGTCGACCCGGCCCGTTTGATAGGTCTAACTGTTATACACCTATAACAATATTTGACTTTTAAATATTTTTTGGCTATAAATAAAACTTATCAAAAAATTGACTATTTTTCTTTTTTAATGTTACATCTAAAAGATAAGAAAATTCTTCAAATTTAAAATCTCGGAAGATATGCATTTCATTAGGTATATATTGAAGAAAGCTAATACATTATTAATAAATTCATTAACTAAACGTACAAAGATATAAACACCGGCACATATTTTAAAGCTATTAGAAAAATAAATTCTTTCAAGATTGATGGAAGAACTTTATAATTGTTGTTGTTTCGTAGATTTCATTCTCTTACTACCGATATAACGCTTGAATTGACGAAGATCCGTGTTCAAATTTTAAGCAAAAATGTATCTGATGAAAAATATACTTGTTATTAGTAATCTTAAAGATTCTATATAGCTGTTATAGAGTGATAATTTTATAAAGAACGTTCTACATGTTGTTGTTGTTAGGTAAAAATATGTTATAGATAGATAAAATATAACTTTGAAAATCGATTGTAAAGAAAATTTAACTTTTATAGTGAATTACTATTACACAAGAATATTGTTATAGATAGATCTAACTCTATTAGGACCCACTAAACAGTACACCTTCTATATCGGAGAGAACGAGGGACGCAAAGAGCGATGGTTAATCAGAGCAAATATTAAAGTTTTATGATAAATTTACATAATCAATTGGAATTTACACAACAAATATTATAGTAAAATACTTCAAAAGTATATTAAAAAATTATCGTCAAATTAAAATTCTTTAAATCATAATATTATCATATAAAGTGAAGTTATATAAAGTGAAGTTATTACTTCACTTACTAGCACTAGCAATAAAGGTATCAATGGATATTTAAAAATCGACTTAATCGGTTGTACCGTTAGAGTTTTAGATTTATTTGAATAAAACTGTAAGTTTTTATATAAATCTATAACCGTATATGGTAGATTTTTCATTTATGAAAAGAAACACGAAAAATACCGAACTGTACCGAATAAATTTACATGTGAAAAATATATCTATATGGTAATTTTAAAAATAATAAAGCATTAAAAAATTTCTGGTTCTTGCATTTATGAAAACAGTTACAAGTCAACAAGTAATTAAACTCAAAATTCTAATTCCTAAACCCGTTATGCTACTCCTATTGAAACTAAATTATTTCAAACATATTCACTAGCAAGCTAAGACACAAGATATTGTAGCGATTATGGGTAGCAAACTACAATTTATTGAATATGTTTCCTTTCGTATGATTTAGATTTATCTTTTTCAATATTCAATCTTGTATAGACTTTAATTATTCTTGAGTCCGAGTCTCAACTTGGTTAATAGCTTTTCACTTATGTGATTTATATTGTCTTTGTATTAATTTGCTTAGTTTCTTTTACGTCGCTATAGAATAGTTGATGGACATATATTCGAGCCATTTTTCATATTTTCTTAATTCATCACCTTTCAAATGTAAAAATGTCAAGAAAGTTTTGCTAAGTCTTATAAAAAGTACGAATGGTATTGTATTCTACTTCTATTAGTGACTTTTACATGACATTTTAAAAAAATTAAAAATTAACCGAACCGTACCAATACCGAAAAAAACCGATATAATTGGGACGATTTCGAAAAATCCGATTTTAATTATACATACTAGAATAACCGAAAAATTAGTGTGCTATGAATTTTGCAAAATAACTTAACCCAACTATTTATACCCCTATGTAGCAGTCCAGATCTCAGGCTTTCTCATATGCTATTTTTCATAACTAAAAAGCATATGATAGCTTTCTATGATTTACCTACTTAGTCATGAATCATTATGACAATTTATACCGGCTAAACAATAGGTTTTATCACATTAATTACCAATAGGTAGCTAGGGGCGTATCTATTAGAAGGGTACAGGCATACAAGTTCACGTGAATTCATACTTTTTTCACTAGATCATATATATGTATGTGTGTGAGTGCACCCAAGTTTCAAAATCCTATAATGCAATAATTAACGAGTGTACCTTTTGTGTGGGTCGAAATTTGACCACCGGAGAATCGAGACAAAAAGGAATGGCGAGGAGTCGATTAAGCCGTTATTGTACCCATAAGGCACCATAACGACGAGCATCTCGGCCGTGGCCGAGGTCGAACTATCAGAAAGCATGTACGGCGAAGCACGCCATGGCACTTAGGGAGGTCGACCTAAAGTGCAATTGGCAGATTAGAATATCCTGGCTAAGGATTGTTGGGTAAGTGGGAATACCTAGTATACATACTAGGTAAGAGAATGATAGAGGGGAGACTTTTCCTCTCTCAACACAGAAGAACGGAAAAATCTATCGCATAAATAAGAGAAAGTTTAGAACCTTGTTGTTGATCTTTGTAATCATCATTATGGAATCAAAAAAGATATGTCCCATAGTCGTTAATGGTGCACCTTCTTTTCCTTCTTTATCTTACATTATGGAATAGTAGCATCGAGAAAATGCAAGCTCATTATGTACATGTGATATCTTTTACAATCTTAATAAGTTTGTGAGCTTGATCATATCCTATTTTTACTACTTAATATTCTATGATCTAGAGTTAATTATTCTTGGCTCGAATTTATCCTCTACTTTTCTCATTAATTCGTTTTAAGGAAAGGCTAATACTTTTTTTGGGTAAAACACCTTCACAAATGAAATCAGAGTTTAATTTGAGCTCGGGGGTCCAAATATCATGTCTTTTTTTTTTTCTAGAGTTGGGCATGTTTTGAGTCCACTCTTGTGCTTTAATTAAGTACTTTTTATTTCTTTTTTTTTGTTTGATTTATTCTTTCAAAATCTTCAAGTTTGAAACACTGAAATTTTTATTCTCTTTCGGTCATTGTTGTGAAGTTTTGTATAACTAAACTGAATGTTTATATTTAAATTAAACTTACTGTAGGACGAAGGATATAGTCAATGAGTTCAACTGATCTCAATATTCACTACTACAAATTCGTTATTTTTAGAATAGCAAAATAGTCGTAAAGTAGTCGGAAAAGTAGGATGAGGCCTCATAGGCGAAGGAAAGTGACATGCAATTGGATATTTTAATTGAGTCCCCTTACCCTTACGTTGTCGACGATCGCTATCCCAGATGTCATCTATGTAATATAAGCATAGTAAAAACATAAAGCAAATTATCAACATATTAGATGTATAAGAAATAATACAAAAAACATAAAGAATAAGATGATTAGGAAAAGACATAAAAACATAAAGAGATAAAATATTCAACATATTAGAAGATTAAGAAAAAAACATAAAATTCCTAAAGGAATAATAAAAACATTAAGTAATTCCTCGACAAATTACTTTATTGAGTAATTCTTCCTCATCGCTTGTTTCATTTCCATCAGGTAATTCTTCCTCATCCCTTGTTTCATATTTATTGATTGGGTCTTCCTCCTCATTTGCCATGGATGTTCTTTCCCCATCATCAGTTAAATTTTATCTAAGGATAGAAATATCAAATTCTTCATAGATGCCTTCGCTATGGTGCAATTCACCTGCTAATTCATCATCCACTAATGCTTCAACACTTGAAATGTCATTTTTATATGCTACATCAAAAATATTTGCAACGACCCAGCCGGTCGTTTTGAGAGGTAGAGCCCCGATCTCCTATTAACTGCTTCCCCCGTACCTATTTCTGCTATAGTGTCTTGGCGGGAGGGTTCGTTTTGGTTTTCGGAGTGAATTAAGACACTTAGTCTCTCAATTGGAAGCTTAAGTTAGAAAAATCGACCGGACTCCGACTTGTGCGTAAAGACCTAAGATTTGAATTTTGATGATTCCATTAGCTCCGTTAGGTGATTTTGGACTTAGGAGAGTGTCCAGAATGTGATTTGGAGGTTAGTAGTAGAATTAGGCTTGAATTGGCGAAAGTTGGAATCTTGGTATTTTTGGTCGGCAGTGGAAATTTTGATATCGGGTTCGGATTGGATTTTCGGAAGTTGGAATAGGTTCGTAGTGTCATTTTTGACTTGTGCATAAAATTTGAGGTCATTCAGACAAGATTTGATATGTTTCGACGTCGTTCGTAGAATTTAAAATTTTCAAATTTCATTAGGCTTGAATCCGGGTGTAATTCGTGTTTTTGATGTTGTTTGAAGGCTAGACTAAGTTCGTATACTATTTTAGGGTTGGTTGGTATGTTTGGTTGAGGTCTGGGGGGCCTCGGGTGAGTTTCGGGTGCTTAACGGACCATTTTTGGACTTATGAAAGTAGCAGATTTTCTGGTGTTGTTGCAGACAATTCCTTCATCGTGTTCGCGAGGGAGGTCTCGTGTTCGCGTAGACCATCTGAGAGGCTAGTCGAGTTTCTTCTTCGCATTCGCGATGATGTTCCCGCAATCGAGAAGGTATGGAACACTAAGGCTACGCGTTCGCGATAAGGACCTCGCATTAGCGTAGAGTCAACGGTCAGATGGTTTCCAGGCATAATAGCCTACGCGTTCGCATTGAGTGTCCTGCTTTCGCGTAGGGTCACGCTAGTTGAGCTTCGCGTTCGCGACTAGTGCATCGCGTTCGCGATGAGTATTTTAGGATTGAAGCAGCTTGCGCTTCGCGAACACGAGGCTTTGACTGCGTTCACGGAGAAGGTTCACCTGGGCAGTATTTAACATTTCAAAATTGAGGGTTTGGCCATTTTTATCAAAACTTGAGTTTGGGTGCTCAGAATTGGACGAGACTTTGAGGAATTTTCAGATATATCAATTGGGTAATGATTCTACACTTGATTTTGGTTATATTCCACTAATCTACCCATTATTTAATCATTTAATTTCGGATTTGAGGTGCAAAATTGGGAAAAAATGGAAAGAAGTTATTCAACTAAGATTTTGAGTTTTGATTGGGATTTTGACATCGGATTTGGATAATTTTGATATGAGTGAACTCGTGAGTGAATGGGTGTTCATAATTTGAGATTTTTACTCGATTCCGAGATGTGGGCCCAGGGAGGCCTTTTGAGCGATTTTTCAATTTCTTGCTTTAACTTTGATTCCTAGATTAGTTTCTTGTAGTTATATTTATGTTATGTAATTAGTTTTGGCTAGATTTAGTCCATTCAAGGTCGGATATCCGTGGAAAGGACATTATTTCGGATTGATTTGAGCTTGGTTCGAGGTAAGTGGATTGCCTAACCTTGTATGGGGGAACTCCCCTTAGGATTTGGTATTGTTTTGATATATGAGAGTCGTGTACGTGAGATGACGAGTACGTACATGGGCTAATTGTTGAAAAAAACCTATATTCATTAAATAATAACCTACATTTCCTCTTAATTGAACTTATTACCATGTATAGTAGAAAGCATGCTTACTTGCCTTAATTGTTTACTTGAACTACTCCAAATGGCCCAAATCTATTCAAATTAATTGCATAATGTAAATATAAATTTTAGTAACTAATTTAACTAATCAATTCGAAGCTAAAACGCAAAATTAGGAAAATCGCCCCAAAAAGTCCCCCCCCCCCCCCCCCCTGAAGATTTGGTGTCATTATTTGTACGGTGTTCCTCACCATCTGTGAGAAAGAATAGAATAGAGTTTTAGAATTTTTGATGTCAATAACTCGCACGACAAGGAAATCAAAGGAATATGATTGTTCTTAACAGTTACATAGCCTCCCGAAGATAGATATGTATGTCTCCGTACCGATCCGCGAGACTCTAATAAATCGGCTTGTGACTTGTGACTCTTATGAACCTGGATCTGATACCATATTTAACAAATCAACCCGCTAGTGATACTGTCCACTCTGGTCCTAGGACCTCACGTTTTAAAATGCGTCACTAAGGTCTAAGACTTGTTAAGTTATATACCCATCAGAGCCACTCTTGTGTCAGCCATGCGGATGGGCGAGGAAAACCTCGATGAGTCCATAAGAGGGGTGTAGCAAACACCCCAGACTTTAGACAGAGTCCCACATTGGCAAAACACAAGAGGGATGGTGGGTATATAACTTAACAAGTCTTTGACCTTAGTGAAGCGTTTTAAACCTGTGAGGGCCTAGGCCCAGAGCGGACAATATCACTAGCGGGTTGAGCTGTTAAAATTGGTGATGACGGTGTGATGAGGATGCAGGGCCAAATATGTGTACCCAATGTGGATGGGCTTCAGGAGTTAATTCTTGAGGAGGCCCACAGTTCGCGGTATTCCATCCACCCGGGTGCCGCAAAGATGTACCACGATTTGAGACAGCACTACTGTGGAGAAGGATGAAGAAGGATATAGTTGGGTTTGTGGATCGATGTCTCAATTGTCAGCAGGTCAAGTATGAGCATCATATACCGAGTGGCTTGCTTTAGAGGTTATAGATCCTAGAGTGGAAGTGGGAGCGGATCACCATGGATTTCGTAGTTGAGCTCCCACGGACTTCGAGGAAGTTCGATGCTATTTGGGTGATTGTGGATCAGCACCAAGTGAGTTCATTTCATCCCAATGATGACTACTTACTCTTTAGAGAAGTTGGATGAGATTTACATCCGAGAGATTGTCCGCCTTCATGGTGTCCCGGTTTCCATCATTTCAGACAGAGGTACACAGTTTACATCACGGTTCTAGAGAGCCGTTCAGTAGGAGTTTGGAACTAGAGTGGATATGAGCACAACATTTCACCCTTAGACGGACAGGCAGTCCAAGCGCACGATTCAGATTTTAGAGGATGTGCTCCATGTGTGTGTGATAGAATTTGGAGAGTCATGGGACAAGTTGTTGCCACTTGCGGAATTTTCCTACAACAACAGTTATCAGTCCACCATTCAAATGGCATCGTATAAGGCGGTGTCAGTCCCTAGTGGGTTGGTCCGAGCCGGGCGAGGCCTGATTGTTGGGTACAGACTTGGTCCAGGATGCCTTGGATGAGGTGAAGGTGATTCAGGATAGACTCCGCACAACCCAGTCCAGACAGAAGAGTTATGCGGACCGGAAGGTTCGCGATCTAGCATTCATCATTGGAGAGCGGGTCTTGCTTCGAGTATCGTCTATGAAGGGCGTCACGAGGTTCGGAAAGAAGGGCAAGATGAGCCCAAGGTACATTGGTCCTTTTGAGATATTGCAGCGTGTTGGGGAGGTTGCCTATGAGATTGCTCTACTTCCCAGCCAAGCAAGAGTTCATCTGGTATTCCACATTTCTATGCTCCGGAAGTATCATGATGATGCGACTCATGTATTGGATTTTAGTTCAGTCCAGTTGGAGAAGGATCTATCTTATATTGAGGAGCATGTGTCTATCTTGGACAGGCATGTCAGAAAACTATGGTCAAAGAACATTGCTTCAGTAAAGGTTCAGTGGAGGGGTCAGCCGGTCGAGGAGGCAACTTGGGAGACCGAGCGGGATATGCGCATCCGTTATCCTCATCTTTTCACAGCTTCATGTATGTCTCTATGCTCGTTCGAGGACGAACGATTATTTTAAGAGGGGGAGGATGTAACGACCCGTCCGGTCGTTTTGATATTTAATCCCCGATCCCCTATTAATTGCTTCCCCCGTATCTATTTCTGTTGTTGTGTCTTGCCGGGAGGGATCATTTTGGTTTTCGGAACGAATTGAGACACTTAGTCTCTCAATTGGAAGTTTAAGTTAAAAAAGTCGACCGAACGCCGGCTTGTGTGTAACGACCTCAGTTTTGAATTTTGATGGTTCCATTAGCCCTGTTAGGTTATTTTGGACTTAGGAGCGCGTCCGGAATGTGATTTGGAGGTCCGTAGTAGAATTAGGCTTGAATTGGCGGAAGTTAAAATTTTGGTGATTTTGGACGGCAGTGGAAATTTTGATATACGATTTGGATTGGATATCCAGAAGCTAGAATATGTAGTGTCATTTTTGACTTGTGTGTAAAATTTGAGGTCATTCGGACGAGATTTTATATGTTTCGACGTCGTTTGTAGAATATAGAAATTTCAAAGTTTATTAGGCTTGAATCCGGGTGTCATTCGTGTTTTTAATGTTGTTGGATGTGGTTTGAAGGCTCGACTAAGTTCGTATAGTTTTTTAGGGTTGGTTAGTATGTTTGGTTGAGGTCCCGGGGGCCTCGGGTGAGTTTCAGGTGCTTAACAGACCATTTTTGGACTTAGGAAAGGGGCAGATTTTCTAGTGTTGTTGCAGACAATTCCTTCATCGCGTTTGCGTGGGAGGTCTTGCGTTCACGTAGGCCATCTGAGAGGCCAGCTGGGTTTGTTCTTCGTATTCGCGACGGTGTTCCCGCATTCGAGAAGGTATGGAACACTAAGGCTACGCGTTCGCGATAAGGACCTCGCATTCGCGTAGAGTCAAGGGTCAGATGGGTTCCAGGCATAATAGCCTACGCGTTCGCGATGAGTGTCCCGCTTTTGCTTAGGGTCAGGTGTTCATGGTTTGGTTTGGGTCGGTTTTTTCCTAAAAAGAAACCTAACCAAGTTAGTCGGTTTCTCAAATATTGGAACCAAACCAAACCAATTAACTCGTTTTTTTATCGATTCGATTTTTGTCAGTTTTTCGGTTTTTTCGATTATTCATCGGTTTTTTCTTAAACATGAGACATACAGTACCAAGCGCATTTTCCGGCCACTACATTTTCAACGTAACATTATCAAATCAATTGCTCTTTGAAAAATCTATCATTTACCAAGATATATTGATGATAGTTGAATCAAATAGTGATGAATAATTAAAGTACTCAATTAAAAATCGATTATTTTTAACATGAAATAAATTCTTGTACTTAGCAAAAGAAAACTACCAATCAAACTAAAATGTAAAAAGTATTAGATTATTATTATAATAGCAAAGAACTAGACTAAATATAAATGATTAATATGTACCATAAACTTTTAGAAACTTAATATATAAATATACATATATATATAGGTGTAATAATAAATTTAAATAGCTACTTTTATAGTCGGTTTGGTTCGGATTTTTTCGGTTATGTTTTGGTTAAAACCAAAATCAAACCAAATTTGATCGGTTTTTAAAATTCAAGACCAAAACCAAACCAAACCTAAAAAATATCGGTTTTTTCGGTCGGTTTGGTTCGGTTTTTCGAGTTTTTATGAACACCCCTAGCGTCAGGCTAGTTAAGCTTCACGTTTGCGACCAGTGCATCACGTTCGCGATGAGTATTTTAGGACTGAAGTAGCTTGTGCTTCGGGAACGCGAGGCTTTGACCGCGTTCGCGAAGAAGGTTCACCTGGACAGTATTAAACATTTCAAAATCGAGGGTTTGACCATTTTTATCAAAACTTGAGTTTGGGAGCTCGGAATTGGACGAGACTTTGAGGATTTTGTAGAGATATAAATTGGGTAATGATTCTACATTTGATTTTTGATATATCCCACTAATCTACCCTTAATAAAAATGAGCTAAAAGTTGATCCTAGGTGCAATCCCATCTCAACTAAGAAGTGTGCCGAGTATCCTCCTACTGTTCTCACTCGGGTCTTGTATTTATCGTACTTGCCCGTAATTACTCTAATGTATGCCACGGGTACGCCTCTAGACTCCGAACATCTCTATAAAATCTGTCTTGGGACTTTGTCGTATGCCTTTTCTAGGTCAGTGAATGTCATGTGTAAGTTTTTTTTTCCTATACCTATATTGCTGCACCAATTCCCTAAAAAATGATTGGCAGATCGTCTCGGCATGAATCCGTAGAAATGGACACCTTCCTTCTCGTCCTCATTTCTATCACCCTCTCTCAAAGTTTTATAGTGTGACTTAGTAGTTTGATATCCCTATAGTTGTTGCATTTTTGAATATTACTCACATTCTTGTACAACATGATCATTGTACTTCATCTCCTTTTCTCGGGCATTTTAGTCATCCTAAAAATAACAATAAACAACTCAGTTAGTTACTCCATACCTACTTGACCAGAGGCGGATGTAGCACACTATCTACGGGTTCAATTGAATCCATAACTTTCGACGCGGAGTAAAAATTTATTAAAATTGCAAAAATAGTAAATATGAACCCATAACTTTAAAAATATAATATGTTGATTGTTAAAAACCTTAAAATTGAACTCATAAGATTTAAATTATGGATCCGCCTGTGTACTTGACCTGCGCTGTTCTAAAATTCCGTGGAAATTTCGTCTGACCTGATCGCTCTTCCCCTTTAATCTTATGAATTGCTCCCTTAACTTCCTCAAACTTCATAGACCTACGATGCTAAAAATCAGGACGACTCTCGAAGTGATGCAGACATAACAAAATTTGTACAATTTGGTGTAAGTGCTCGGTGGATAAATAAAAGTATTTCTCTTAATCTCAAATATCTAAGTTCTTTTCTTTTAAAACTCAAAAACTTGGGTCTCGAATTTTGGATTGGGATCAAATTCAATTTTCATAATTTCTTTTGTTCATCATATCATAAGTGTTTTTGCTTTTCTTTAGTTGTGTTAAGTTTAAATCCTTTTACATTTAAATTGTAATGAAAAATTCATACGTATTGTACGAAAAACATAAAATTTATGATTTTGAGTTTTGGGGATTTGTAAATTATTGAATTCTACATTTACTTATGGGACGTAATTTAACCGTTGAAAATATATTTTTTTCTACTTTTCTTATTCTGAACTGGTATAGTTCTCTTATCGAAGATATTATTTTACTTGTGAAAAATTATCTCTAATAGAGAGAGTGTGATTCTCTAAGTAAAAATATTACTATTAATTTTTACATGTGAAAATTTATTTTTAATATATAAGAAAGGATATAATTCTCTAGCGGAAATCTTGTTTTTACTTGTAGTTTTAATAACGGAAAAGGGCCAAATATACCTATGTACTTTCAAATATTGTCTAATATTATCCTTCGTTATACTATTGGGTTATCTATACCCCTACAGTCATACTTTGTAACAATAATACCCTTAACTTGGATGGAGTGCCACGTGGCAGCACCTGATTAAAACGCCCCATTTTATTTTCTTACCTGATCCGCTGCCCACTTAAACCCACAACCCGACCCAATTAAAACCCACTTATCCTAAAATATACGGAAACCCCAGAATATTTTAGGGTAAGTGGGTTTTAATTGGATGGGGTTGTGGTTTTAAGTGGGTAGCGGATCGTATAAGAAAATAAAATGTGGCGTTTTAATCAGGTGCTGCCACGTGGCGCTCCATCCAAATTAAGGATATTATTGTTACAAAGTATGACGGTAGAGGTATAAATAACCCAATAATATAACGAAGTGTTGACATAGAACCTCACAAATCTAAAGAAGGAGGAAGAAGACGGAAGGAAGATGAAAAGAAGAAGATGAAAAATCTGTGAGAATTTCGGAGTTATCTAGGTAAAGATAACTTATGTCTGAATATTGTCACACCCACGTGGCTCACTTCTCAACCATTGGATATAAGAGCAGTTGTACATATTTTTTCATTCCAGAAAATTCCAAAGTGTGTGTAGTGATACATGTGAACATAGTAGAAGAATAATTAGCACATGTGGACATAGTAGAAGAATAATTTTGTTATATATTGTTACAATACAACAAATAGGATTAGGACAAGTGTAATTAGACTTTCTTTTACAATTTCTTTACAGCAATTTACTTGTATATATAGACCCTTGAGTGATGAATACAATCAGTGAAAAATTCTTTCAATTTACATTCTTTTCTTACACGAAGGATATTATTAGACAATATTTGAAAGTACAAAGGTATATTTGACCCTCGATACGATATATTGTTCAAAATGTTGTTTCTAGAAATATAAATACGTAATTTTCATATTTGTAAATAAAAAATCTATTAAGTTGGCCTGTATAAATTTGGAATAGACATTTCTAACAAACATTATAGTCAAGGTATACATTAAAGTAAATATGGCATCCGTCATCTTTAATTTCTGAACCCGCCTCTACATTTATGCCCATCAAACATAAATTTTATCATTAGCCATAGCTAACCCCCCCTCCCTCCGCCTCCCCGCTTAATCCTTTGTTAGCCACACAAAATCCTTTTTCCCTCTTTCCTTTATTGTCTAGGTCCAGGCAAATCTCTAGAGATAGTGCGAGCATTTAACCAGTTTCAAGGATCAACGCGTTGGATATTTAAACCTGCCAGATAAGGTACGATTTTGCATAGATTATCATCGGCCTAAATAATTTATCATGGCTATGTAAAAATTTGTTTAAAAATAACAAAAGAATCAAAATCTATCGATTCATTTAGCATTTAGCAAAATGCGATCTAATCCTAACAGGAGAAACCTTGATCAGTGGTGTGAATTCCATAATGATCATGACCATAGAACTGCAGATTGCATACGTTTGCAAGGTGAAGTAGAACATCTATTAAAACAGGGCTACTTAACAGAATTGTTTAGTGATAAAGGTAAAAAGGCATATATGAAGAACAGGCAGGAGCCCCCAAAACCTCCTTCCCCAAAACGAACTGTCAACGTCATACATGGAGGGGAAGAAATGAACAGCATAGTCTACCGGTTAGCATCAAAAGTCACAAGTACCCACGGGAAACGAGTTCGAGAAGAGACAAATGAAGATCAAATAACTTTTGATAATGCAAATTTTGGCGGATTAATGCTTCCTCATAACGATGCACTGGTAATATCTTTAATTATTCATGACACTAACGTTAAAAGAGTGTTGATTGATCCAGGCAGTTCAGTTAACATTATTTTGATAATAGTCCTGGAGGAAATGCACCTTTAGTAGGTTGAATACTCGTCTTAGGTACAACACGTGGTAGGACAGTCTCTTCAATATTTTCATCATCGTACTCCAAATGCTTAATTGATTGCCACGTCTTCCAAGAACATTTAAGGTACAATTGACATTGAAACAAGATCTAAGATCTAAGAAACTTGATTTTGATATTTGAACAATGTTTCCAAATAACGACAATAGTACGAAGCTTGAAAGTGATTGAAAAGTAAATCTGGAAACAAACAAAAATCGACTGTTACACATGCATTTCAGCCATAAAACGAAGTACAGGTTACAGAAACTCCATGTGAACAATGCAATGAGAAAAACCACGACTTGTCACAAATTAATACTAATAGGCAATCACTAGAATTGAGCGTCACAATTTTAACTTTATAAATTTTGGATGTTGGGATGACGAATTCAAGTACTAACAATTGAATTTTTAAATTTAATATTTATATATTTTAATAAATATTTTAGCATAAATATACTATTTGAACAAAAATTATTGAATTTGGCCGAACCAGTATCCGAGCTTCTAGCTCTGCCCCTGACTATAGGGTACTATCATACATATATCCATTCCCAAATTAAGTAGTTTTGTGCTCCAATATGCAACATTCTAAAAGACTTGACCTTCATAGTTGTGACCTAGCTAAGCCAAATTTCAAATTAATATAGTCATACTAAGTAGGCGTTTGGAGATACATTCAAAGTTTCTTTTTCTTTTTCTTTTTTTTCTTCATATTTGGAATTTTACTAAATTTTGATTTGAAGATGAAATTGTGTTTGGTTATAATTTTTGTAACATATTTGGATGTACTTTTTGCAAACCATGAAACATAGTTTATATCCCACAATTTGTAAAAAACCTGATTATCCTGTTTGAAACAAACAATCAAACATGCTAATTGTTTTAACTGTACAAACAATCTCTAATAAAAATTACAGTGGCTCTTTTGTTATGGAAGGGGAAAGTGGGTAATTGTAGGTGTTACCTAGGTTTAGTAACTGATTGAGAGTAAATTTACTTAAAAATACCAACGTTCCAATTTTCAAATTAGATTTCAAAAATTATTGTTTTAAACGAGAAAATTTTGAAACGGGCTCTAAATTATTGATGGAAACACCTGGAGGTATGCAGCCGATAGATCCTTTAACAGTTCAAGAGCTTGTCTGAATTTAAGAAAGTTTTTTATTAGTCAGGTGTCAATTCATTGTCGAGTGTCCCTTGGGACATCTGATAAGATTAGCATGACCCTGTACAAGGATGACACGCGTTGCTGGGTTTGGGATCATAATTACTCAACTGTTCATATTCGACAATCATCATGAAAATAATGCAATGGCCGAATTGAAATCCTTTTCTAAGAAAATATTTCCATTGACAAAGTTATTTTTGTTACGATAAAATTCGTATCCAAAGGGGAAAATGACTTACATTTTTTTTGGGCGAACCCATTTTCTTACAATCATCTTACTTTTTAACTCCTTACTCGTAGTCGTACTCGCACGACGCGCGGACAATATTAAAAATATTAATTAAATTTATGATCGGGTTTACTTGAATATATTAGATCGTCGTGCTTTAATAAATTTCAATTATCAATACGATATATCCAATGGTAAAATCTCTATTATCCAATGTTGAGTATTGTTAAATTGTTAATAGAAATTTTTATTAGCATAATATTGTGTTTAATAACTTTGTCTGCTCGCTTTCTTTTTATAATATAAGAGAAGATATATATTTTATTACTCTTGAAATATTTGTTTATTTTGAAATTTATTACGTTGCTCTCAATAATAGTATCTAAATTTTAATAAATAAAATCTCTATTAAATTAAAGGGACATATATACGTATCGAATAACTTTTTTGTTCTGAATTTTTCTTTATTATATTATCCAATATTTACTATTATTGCATTGTTAATAAAAGTTTTTATTAGCATATTACTTTGTTTAATATTTTTGTCTGCTACTTAATTTTTATAAAATAATAGAAATATATATATATATATATATATATTATTAGTCTTGAAATAATATTTTAGTTAAATTTATTCTACTGTCGTTAAAAATATTGTAAGAATTTTAATAAATAAAATCTCTATTAAATTAAAGGACTTATATGGGCATCGAATACCTTTTTTGTTCTATATTTTTCTTTATTATATTATTAAATATTTAGTATTATTTCATTGTTAATAGAAATTTTTATTAGCATATCATTTTTTTAATATTTGTATCTGCTACTTTCTTTATAATATAATAAAAGATATATTCTTTATAAATCTTGAAATATTTTTTTGATTTTAATTTTATATTATTATTCTCAATAATAATATATGAATTTTAATGATTAAAATTTCTTTAAATGAAAGAGATTTCTCTGGGCATCGAATAAATTTGTGTTCTGTATTTTTCTTTATTATATTATACAATATTTAGTATTGTTGCATTGTTGATAGGAAGAAACAACTATTCAATTTTAATTGAATGTTTGTTTTATTTTTTTATTTTTGTTTTTTAGTATAACTAATTATAAAGTATCTATATTTATTAAGTCAAATAGAGTAACCAAAAAATAACCAATTATGAAATAATTTTAAAATTCTAACTTTGTGGGAGCTTCGTCCTGAATAATTTTTCTTATTTTGTTTTCGTTTTTTAATTATAGGTAATTTTTTTTTTTTGTAAGTTTTTTATTTCTTTATTTTCTTTTTCATATTAAAATAATTTTAAGTGTCTAACTTGAAATTATTCCCCAAATTAAAATGGTAATTTTTTATTTTCGTTTTTTTATTATAGCTAAATTTAATTTTTCTTTTTTTAAAAATAATTTAAAGCTACAACTTGAAACTACTTCTACCCAATTTGAATGGGTGTTTTTTCTTCTCTTATTTTTTTTTCTTCGTTTTTTATCATATGTAATTTTATTTTTTCTTACTTTTATTTTTTATTTTAAAATAATTTCAAAGCTCCAACTTGAAACTACTCTCACCCAATTTGAATGGGTAGTTATTGTATTTTTATTTTTATTATATAGATAAATATAAAATATTTATATTTATTTTCAAATAAAGTAACCATTATATATATATATAGAGAGAGAAGATATAGATGGTAGTTTTTTTATTTTTTATTATTTTTATTTTTATAGATATTTAATTCAAAAATAATAAACAATAACTAATTAGTAACTAAATAACTATTATTAACTAATTATAATATGTGGCATCTTTTTATGCTGCCACTTGGCTTAAGGAGAGAGCTTTGTCCTCTCCTTTTAATAATATATAGATGTTTTGGTTTTTTATCATATGTAATTTTATTTTTTCTTACTTTTATTTTTTATTTTAAAATAATTTCAAAGCTCCAACTTGAAACTACTCTCACCCAATTTTAATGGGTAGTTATTGTATTTTTATTTTTCTTATTATAGCTAAATATAAAATATTTATATTTATTAATTCAAATAAAGTAACCATTTTATATATATATATATATATATATATATATATATAGAGAGAGAGAGAGAGAGAGAGAGAGAGAAGATATAGATGGTAGTTTTTTTTTGTTTTTTTTTATAGATATTTAATTCAAAAATAATAAACAATAACTAATTAGATAACTATTATTAACTAATTATAACATGTGACATTTTTTTATGCTGCCACTTGACTTAAGGAGAGAGCTTTGTCCTCTCCTTTTAATGATATATAGAAGATTCCATAATTCAACTAACTTAGACATTCTTATTTATGGTAAATACTTGAAAATTTCATCAAAACAGTCTCTGATTTTCGGATTCTCTCACTAACGAAAACCGAATCATATTAAGATTTTTTTTTATAAATATATATATATATATATATATAATT
This sequence comes from Nicotiana undulata, assembly GCA_005239495.1. Lineage (NCBI taxonomy): Eukaryota > Viridiplantae > Streptophyta > Magnoliopsida > Solanales > Solanaceae > Nicotiana > Nicotiana undulata. Next base: position 60,200 of record ML251977.1, read on the forward strand.
TTTTTTTTTAAATGACGTATGTGTAGATATGTGAACAGAAGATAATTGAGTATTTTGTTTTCCATACGTATCCGGCGTTTGTTATTGGTGTCTCGACTAATCTTAATTCACATCGTATAAGTCCATTAAAAGAGAAAGTACTTTCTACTAGGATTTTTTATTACCAAGACTCGAATACAAAATCTCTAATTAAAAATCAAAGGACTATATATTCCATTACAATACTTGATGATAAAAACAAATGAAATGAATAACGCCATTTGAGGGACCAAAATGGAAGTAAAGATCGGAGATGCCTAAAAGGAAGTTTTCAAACTTCAACCCGTGAGTTTGAAAGTGTAAACTGGCCAACATAACTTCAGATCTGAGCTGCCATTTAAAATTCAGTAGTCTTTAGCTATATATTCAAATTAATTGTGATTTTAACACAATATAACAATTTCCTCGAAATAATAATCGAAAAATGAATATTTTAATACATCAATATTATCACATATTTGACTAGCGACTGTAATTATTATTTCTCGGCTGTCCAAATATGTTAAAAATCAAACTTAATTTAGACTGAAGTCCCAAACTCAACCCCATGAGTAAAATTCAATTTTGATATCTGAAGTTTGATTTTAACGCGGCAAGACTTCAAAAACTTTATAAATTTTAGCTATTTTTTAAATAACAGTTCTCGAAAGACTATTTTTGCACTTGCCCCAATTTGGACCTAGGGTCATTTTATCGTAGACAAATTTATAATCTGGAATATTGTTTACCTCGAAATATGAGTAATAATTAAATTTGTAATGTGGTTATAAAAATACACGATCTGATTCAATATCGATTGGTAAATAACTAGATAAATAGATGAATTCAATGATTAAGATAAATCAAACCAGTGTCGTTGCGAGTTATCGACCTCGATTTGATACAAGCTCGAGATCATGAGTTAAGAACTATAACAACAAAAAGAACAATGGTAAATTGTAAGCAAGTAAAAGAGCAGCGTATTGTTATTTCTCAGTAAGTGTATGTAGTATCTCCTTTTTTACAAATGAACAGGGTTCCTCTTTATATAGTAGAGGAATCCTAAAAAAGGTATAACTCTAATTTAGGAAGTACAATCTATGATTGATATAATTAGCCGTTGGAGATTCTGTCAATCCCGAGATTCCCGCCGAGATTTGTGGTCGATCTCTGATATTCCGCTATTCCGTTGCTTGATCTTGTCCGATCTCGATCCTTCGATCTTCGTATTCTCCGAAGTCGGGCTTGCTTTGATATCATCTTAATCTCGAAACAGACCCTCGAGCCCATAAAATCAGAGGTGCTCGATTTTTATCGTAAACAGACAGTCTCCGCGTTTCTTAGAATGAAATGATAAGAAACGACTCGAGCCTCGATCCTCTTGCATATCGATTGTGACATCATCCTCGTGACGTAAGCGGTGGATGTGACCAAAACGTCTCGTCGGCTCGGTTCCCTAAAATCATCAATGCATGTTAGTCATCGATCGGCTACTAGTACCACCGAATCGTCACCACAAACCTATAAATATTACCTCCTTTGTTGATTTAAACTTTACTTCGCTCTGATTTAAAACTCTCAACTCTCTATTCCTTCTTATATTTCTTTCGTTGCTGCCTGTCACGCCGCCATTGTTCCCATTGGAGCAACCAATTTCATACTTATTTTTCACCTCCCCTGCTTGCACAAATGGAAAAAATCTCTAGAATCGTGTCGCAAAAAGAAAAAACTTCGTCTTTCTCTTCACGGTTGGCCGGTAATAAAATGCCTGTGGAGCCCCGTATCGAGGAGTGTGTCCCAGGGCCAATCGAACTAATTTCCGACTTTAAAATCGAGATAACCTTCTCAGTTCTGGGTCGCTGTGAGCCTACGTCCCGATTTATCTGCTCGATATCGTAAGGCGATCTCGAGAGGGTGAAGAAGGATTGCAATTGGAAGAATAAAGAGGTGGTGGTTCCTTACCCTGAGGAGGACATCACTACCTATGTGAAAGGGTACTTGAGTGTGTACACCTACCCTTTCACACTAGGTCTGGTAGATCTGGTTGTTCTCGATTTCTGTCGCCAGTATCTTGTGACTCTTGGCCAAATCTACCCTTCTTTCTCGGGTATTGTTAATTTGCTTAGGTTCTTTTCGAGCAAGGTCGAGGTGATGACTTTCACCCTTGACCATCTGATAAGATTATACAGTCCCCGCCTTTATCGAGGAGGGTTGATAAAGTTGCAGCGTCGAGCTACGAAGACGCCATTCTCGAGCATTGATGAAGGCAAAGACCGAGGATGGATGGGCCGGTTTGTCCGAATCAAGACCTCTAACCTTATTCCAGTCGAGAAAATGCCATTCCCCGAGGAATGGAACATGAAACGTAAGTGCAACTTCGTCACTTGTTCTTACAGTATTACTTCCTTCACTCCTTTCGTGACTTAGGTTCCCTTTTTATGGTGTACCTTCTCCTTGGTTCCCCGGAGCAATTTCGTACCTCGAAGGTTGGGTTCGACAGCTGGTCTCCACCTCTTCTCATGACGAACGTTGTTGGCGTGATCTGTCCAGAGGCCTTTGGGAGGTTAAAAACCACAGTGAGTTTTTTTGCTTGCATATCGAGGTATTCCTCGTAATCTAATCCTTATTAACTTGGTTTCTTCATGTGTAGGTCTTGGTAAGAATGTTGCCATGACGCCGCCTTCGCTTGGGGAAGAAGATGCATCGAATCCAAATAAAGAGAGGAAGAGGAGAAGGGCTTCTCCTTCTGATACCCCCAAGCCAAAGAAAAACAAAGCTCGAAAGTCGAAAGTCGAGACCTTTATTCCTCGTATCGATGAAGAGGGTGAAGATGACGATTGCCAGCTGGTAGCTCGAAGCACTGAATCTGCCGAGCCAGTGGAGCTCGAGGTGGCTCCCTCTCGGGCCGAGGAAATTTTGGAGGAGGGTTCGAGCAAAATCCCCGAGCAATCAGGTGGTGAGGATGCCCTCCGCCGTGATAATCAACGGGTGGATATGCCCGAAGGGTCTATCCCCGAGGCCCTTCAGAGAGAAGACAATGTCCCAAGTGATTCACTTGGGATAATAAAAATTGGTGACTCGCCGCTTGGACCCTCATTCTCCGAGGGGCAGTTCCAAGACGCTCGAGCCATGGGTACTCCCGACGTGGGACAGGCCCATGAAGGGAATGACATGTTCCGGGACTGCTTTGCCGGAGTCGACGATGGTCCTGAACCAGAAGCATCGTTCGTGTTCGACGAGGCCCAGCGGTTTCTAAATCAAGAAAGTTCAATTTCTTCGTATTTACTCTCGAGTCTAGTCCATATTTCTTCAAGCCTGACTATTTTCTTTGTGTATAGGATATGGTTCTTTACCGAGAAACATTTTCAAAATCTAGGGCCGAGCTATCTCGATGTGAGGCCGAGCTCAAGAATCTCGTAGAGGAGAGGGATGGACTCAAACTCCTCTACGTTCAAAAGGAGGAGGAGATCGCGACCTTTCGAGCTGAACTTACCAGAGCTCGTCAAGATCAGACCGAACTCATCGAACAGGTAATATAATTTCTTGAGAGTTTGCTATGTATTAATTTGATTTCTGGTAATTAACCCTTTGGTTTTGCAGGTTCAACAGAAGTGTGATTTGGGTGGATCAGCTTCGAGAAGAAGCTTAGATGAAGGAGGCCGAAACCCTAAGGTGAAGACAACATATGGAGAGTCTTGCCTCGGAGAAAGATGCACTTCAGGCCCAACTGTCTTCAGCCTAGTGCCAGCTCCAAAGAGTGAAGGAGGAAAGCTTGGCCCGGGCTCGGAAGATCGAGGAAGTTGAGGCCAAGTTGGCCGCCGAGCTTGCAAAGGTCAAGACTGAGGTAGAGGAACTCGTGGACTCTTATCGAGTTGATGTCGAGGCTGCCAATCTTCGGGCACAAGAGATCTCTGCTACTGCTGAAATCAGATTATCATGTGATGTCGACCATTCTAGGCGGAAATCTCGAAGGTAGGCTTTCGAGGAAGTTCTCACTCGTGGCTTCGACCTCTCAATTGATATCGAAGACGCCAAAGTTTTCGAGGTTGAGGCTGTAGTCTTGCTTTCTGATGAAGAGGATTTAGCTAGCGGGTCCGAGAGCGGAGAGGACGAGGATGAGGCCGCCAAAGATGCGACTCCCAAGGATGTGGCTCTCGAGGATGTATCTCCTGAGGGTGCGGCTCCTGGGGACGTGGCTCCTGAGGATGTGGCTCTCGGGGTAGACTAGGCCTTTAGTATTTTCTTTTCTTTTTATCTTTTGGTGTAATAGGACAGACGATGTCTATTCCCCATTTCATGAATGGCCATGGGGATAGTACCGAATGAAGTTGCTCGCCGTGCTGGTGGATCATCGGTGCAAACCTTTGATATTTATAGCATTTTCGAACGAACTCCTTAGAGTCTTTTTCCATGTTATCCCAATAATATCCTGCTCTGACAACTTTTCGAACTAGTGACACAGCGCCAGAATAGTTCCCACAAGTGCCTTCGTGGATTTCTAGTAGAACATTGTCAGTATCTCCTGGTCCCAAGCATAATGTCGATGGACCATCGAACGTTCTTCTGTATAATGTTCCGTCTCCGTCTAATGTGAATCGAGCAGCTTTAGTCCGTAAGGCCCTCGATTCCTTGTGATCCGATGGAAGCTTTTCGTTTTTCAAGCACTCGATGTATTTATTTATCCAGTCCCAGGTTAAGCTCGTAGAATTTATTTCGACATGTCCTTCCTCGATCACAGACCTCGAGAGTTGGACGACGGTCCCCGAGCTGATCTCATCTTCTTCGACCGATGGCCCCAAATTGGAAAGTGCATCGACCTCCGTGTTTTTCTCTCAGGGGTTATGTTGTAGTATCCCGTCTTTATAACGGTGCAAGGTTACATGCAACTTGTCTAAGTACCTTTGCATCCTATCCTCTAGAACTTCGAAGGTTCCGTTTACCTGGTTTACCACCAATATAGACTCGCATTTAGCTGGGATGACTTCCGCTCCCAAGCTTTTAGCTAGCTCGAGACCTGCAATCATGGCTTCATACTCGACCTCGTTGTTAGTCAATTTGGTAGGATTAATGGATTTCCTAATAATATTTCCCGTGGGCGGTCTCAAAACAATGCCGAGCCCGGACCCTTTCACATTCGAAGCACCGTCCGTAAAGAGGGCCCATACCCCCGATGGCGTACCTTTCTTAAGTAGAAGTTCCTTTTCCACTTCTGGTACGAGGGTTGGTGTAAAATCAGTCACGAAGTCTGCTAAAATTTGATACTTGATGGCCGTTCGGGGTTGATATTCGATATCGTACCCCCCAAGTTCGATGGCCCATTTGGACAATCGGCCCGATAATTCGGGCTTGTGCAAAACATTTCGAAGTGGATAAGTGGTTATCACGCATATGGGGGGACATTGGAAATATGGATTTAATTTTCTAGATGCACTTATTAATGCAAGTTCCAATTTCTCCAAGTGTGGATACCTAGTTTCAACATCTCCTAAGGTCCGACTTACGTAATAAACAGAAAACTGCATACCTTGCTCTTCTCGAACTAGTACACCACTTACCGCTATCTCGGACACTGCCAAGTATAAGTACAACTTCTCATCTGCCTTCAGATTGTGGAGCATGGGCGGTCTCGATAAGTATTACTTCAATTCCTCCAGTGCTCGTTGACATTCCGGGGTCCATGTGAAATTATTTTTCTTTTTGAGTAAGGAAAAGAACTCGTGGCTCTAATCTGATGACCTCGAAATGAATTGACCCAAGGCAACTATCCATTCGGTTAGCCTTTGTACGGCTTTCACACTGTCTACAACGGTGATATCCTCTATGGCCTTAATCTTATCGGGGTTGATTTCTATTCCCCGATTTGACATCATGAAGTCGAGGAATTCGCCTGAACCGACCCCGAAAGCACATTTTTCGAGGTTAAGCTTCATGTTGTACTTCCTCAAGATTTGGAATGTCTCCTGCAAATGAGTCAAATGGTCCTCAGCGCGCAGGGACTTAACTAACATATCGTCAATGTAAACTTCCATTGATTTACCTATCTGTTCTTCAAACATTTTGTTAACTAGGCGTTGATATGTAGCTCCCGCATTTTTTAGTACAAAGGGAATTACATTATAACAATAGGTCCTGAACTTAGTGATAAAAGAGGCCTTTTCTTGATCCTCTGGGTTCATCTGGATCTGATTGTACCCAGAATAGGCGTCGAGAAAGGTAAGAATCTCGTGGACGCCTGTGGCATCGATCATGCGATCGATGTTGGGCAATGTTAAAGAGTCTTTTGGACATGCTTTATTCAAGTCAACACACATTCTAAGTTTGTTCCCCTTTTTGGAGACTACGACTACATTAGCTAACCATTCGGGATATTTTACCTCCCGCATGGACCCTATTTTAAGAAGTTTGGTTACGTCGGACTTTATGAAGGCACACTTTACCTCGGACTGGGGTCTTTTCTTTTACTTTATCGGTCTGAACTTGGGATCTAGGCTCAATCGATGAGTTGTTATCTCTGGTGGGATTCCTGCCATGTCTAGATGGAACCATGCAAAGCAATCCATGTTATCAATAAGAAATTGAATGAGTTTTTGCCTGAGTTCGGGGGTCAACCCTGTTCCCAGGTATACCTTTTGTTCGGGTAGATACTCGATTAGTATCACCTGTTACAGCTCCTCGACCGTTGACTTGGTTGCGTCTGATTCTTCAGGAACGACGAAAGTTCGAGTAGTAAGAAAATCATCTTGTTCTTAGATTACCTGTTTCTCCGATTCGGTCGAGGCTGGGGACAATGATTACTATTTGGCCGTTTGCTTATCTTTGCTGCTCGATTTTTCTGAGGTCGATTATGTCGGTATCGGCGTCACTTCGTTGACTGCAAACGTTTCCTTCACAACGTGTTGTTCTCCGTAAACTGTTTTCACACCATCCGTCGTTGGGAACTTCATCATCTGGTGAAGGGTTGATGGCACCGCCCTCATGTTGTGGATCCAAGGCCTTCCGGTCAGTGCATTATATCTCATGTCACCTTCGATGACATGGAATTTCGTATCCTGGATAGTTCCATCCACATTTACTGGTAGGATTATCTCCCCCTTCGTTGTTTCACTAGCCATGTTGAAGCCGTTTAGGACTCGAGATGCAGGAACAATTCGATCCTATAGTCCGAGCTGCTCTACGACCCTCAATCTGATGATGTTCGCCGAGCTACCTAGATCCACTAAAACGCTTTTAACTTGAACTTTATTTAATAAAATGGAAATTACTAGGGTGTCGTTGTGTGGCTGAGAAGTGCCTTCCGTTTCTTCGTCATTGAATGATAAAGTGTCTTCAGGCACATAGTCTCGAGTCTGTTTCTCTCTGGTGGTAGACACCTTTGTGAGTTTGAATATAGGTCTTTGTGGGACGTCGACCCCCCTACGATCATGTGAATAACATGCTGAGGTTTTTCTTGCTTGTTCATTCTGTTGGCGTCTCTTTCTCTGAAGTGTTTTTTAGCCCAATCACTAAGGAACTCTCGAAGATGACCTTCGTTGAATAACTAAGCTACCTCATCTCTCAGCTGTCTGCAGTCTTCGGTCCAATGGCCATGCGTGCCATGATACTTACACATCAAGTTTGGATTCTTTTGAGAGGGATCGATCTGTATAGGTCTGGGCCACCTAGTGTCTTTGATCCTTCCTATAGCCGATACAATCCTCGATGCATCGAAACTAAAATTGTACTCTGATAACTGAGGCGTTTCTGTGGGATACGCGTATTTGGCGAAGCTGGTTTACTCATAAGTCCCCGAGGCGCTTCCCAGACTGTTGTTCCTCCGATCTGCAACATATGGCAGGTACCGATCTTTATTCGGCCTTTATTCGGCCTTTATTCTCTATCAATATCTCTCTGATTTTTACATCTTGACCGGTTTGGATGTACTGAACCTGAGGGGGCTCCCAATTAGTCATCCTCGACCCTGATCTTCGAATGATATCGGTTATGAACGTCTGCTTAAGTCACAGTCGGGTATTTGATCAAATTCTATTTTAATTGGCGTGATGCTATCGAACTTCGTTCATTTAATCCTGGGGTGAAAGCTTGAACAACCCAATCATCAGTTACTGGTGGCAACTCCATGTGTTCCATTTGGAATCGAGATACGAACTCTCTTAGAATCTCGTTGTCTCTCTACTTCACTTTGAAGAGATCCGATTTTCTTGTCGCGACCTTTATGTCCACGGCGTGTGACTTCACAAACGAATCCGCCAATATGGCGAACGAATCGATAGAGTTTGGTGGCAAGTTGTGATACCAAATCATAACTCCCTTCGACAGGATCTCCCAGAACTTCTTTAGTAATACAGACTCGATTTCATTATCCTCCAAATCATTACCTTATATGGCGCACATATAAGAAGTAACGTGCTCATTGGGGTCCGAGGTCCCGTTGTATTTAGGTATATCGGGCATTCAGAATGGGCTTCGGAGCATGGCTCGGAAGGAATGGTTTTTGCACAAACTTCTTGGAATCCATTCCTTTTAAGATTGGTGGTGCCCCCCGTATCTGGTCAACTCGGGAGTTGTAAGTTTCCACTTTCTTGTCGTTGGCCTCGATTTTCTTCTCTCCCGATTCTATTCTCTTAGTGAGCTCCTCGAGCTTCCTCATTATGGCAGGATTGGTTGTCGAGGTATTATTACCCGATCTTTCAGGCACCTGCTCGGTACAGCGAGTAACCTCCTGTTCGACCCTACCTGGTGCTCTATGCTGATTCTGCAACTGAGCAATGACGTTTTGTTGAGCTTGGAGCATTTCAAATATTACTTGGAGACTGACTCCTTCGTCTCCTCTGCCTTGCGCACCTCGACCGTCAGTTTGAGCCTCTCTGCGTACACTTCCTTCGAGGTCTGCGCCCAAATACGCATTCAGAGCCACATGAGAACTGACATCAACCGTGTTAACGGGCGATGCTCCTTCGAGGTTGGCTTGTTGCACCTCGATTCCTGGAGCAATAACATTCTCGTTTTCCCCGTGAAGCCCGATGCCATTGTCGCCATGTGTAGATGTGTTTTGCGAGTATGACATGATTTAACCTGAAAACTAAAATTCTTGACAAGAACAAGTGTAAAATAGTGTGTTATACCAGAATTAATAATGAAACAATCACTATTATCCTTAGCCCCACGGTGGGCGCCAAACTGTTTACCTCGAAATACGAGTAACAATTAAACTTGTAATGTGGTTATAAGGATACGCGATCTGATTCAATGCGAATTGGTAAATGACTAGATAAATGGATGAATTAAACTATTTCTGTTGCGAGTTATCGACCTCGATTTGATACAAGCTCGAGATCATGCGTTAAGAACAAAAAGAACATTGGTAAATTTTAAGCAAGTAAAAGAGCAGTGTATTGTTATTTCTCAGTAAGCGTATGTAGTATCTCCTTTTTTACAAATGAACAAGGTTCCTCTTTATTTAATAGAGGAATCCTAAACAAGGTATAACTCTAATTTCGGAGGTATAATCTATGATTGGTATCAATAATCGTTGGCGGTTCTGTCAATCCCGAGATTCCCGCCGAGATTTGTGGTGGATCTCTGATATTTCGCTATTCCGTTGCTTGATCTTGACCGATATTGATCCTTCGATCTTCGTATTCTCTGAGATCGGGCTTGCTTTGATATCAGCTTAATCTCGAGACAGACCCTCGAGCCCATAAAATCGTAGGGGCTTGATTTTTACCGTAAGACAAATATGCAGTTTGGAATGAGCGTGATCGTATTGTGTATGTATATATAAACTTTGAGATTAACACAATAATTAAAACAAATACAATATCTTGTGAGGTGTGGACTCTTTGTTTTCCGTCATTGTCATCCTTGTCTCAATCAACGGTTTTTCTATCACTCTATCTATATATCTTTGTTTGAATGGTGTGAAGATGATCACCAATCGAGTCACTTCCTGTCTAGCCTGGAATCTCGACCACTAATATTCTGTATGGTTTTCAATATTACAATTAAAGAAAATAAAAAGTTAAGAGAAACAAATCACTTCGCTTTCATTAGTTACACGCCAAAATTAACTAGTGTTGTATTATTAGTGCAACCTGGAATTTTATTAAGAATAATTTTAAAAAAAAAATGTATTAAGAATTATCACCTAGGATTCAAACTAATAAAAACTTACTTATGCAAAATAATTGTTTTACCATAATATATATTTTCATAGTATAATTTGAACTTCTTTGGCAAATTTTGATGATTATGACAGCCAGGTATCTGAATCTCTCATTGGAACCATTTGCATGGATTGATGAGTTGCATCATGTTCCCTAATTCTTTTCTTTTGAGACATGTAGATGGACATTTATTTATCAATTAATAAGTCAAGTTGGACTTTTCATGTGAGGAAATTAAGAAACATAACAACCAAAATCTATGTTACAGTGATGAGGCACATGGTTTTCTCAAATACCGTACATTTGCCCATTTTGATGACCGTCTTAGGAGAACATATTCTTATTCTGTTTCCCATTATTCAAAATTAATATATACTCCTCATTAATTTGTTCGTACATGCTCATGATTACCTCAAATAATATTGCACTTGTATGAAATATTAGTTTTGTCCCATCTCAAATTATAATCTTATTCTTTTTTTCTCGCCCAATATGATGCACAGTCAGGCCAACAACCCAACCTATGACATTACATATGAACTAGAAAACAAAAAAACAGTAGTTATTAATCTATAATAAATTTAAGCTATACTTTTAAGTTATCATATTAGCGGTGCCAAATTCAATAAAAAAAGCATGACGTTAATTAATATATATAACTCTTTCTTTTAGATTCAAACTTTATGTATAAATAAGATTAGAAATATATTTCATAACCTACATCTTTAACATAAAACTCATAACGTCTAGATATTAGATCTACCACTTAATATTATGTTTACTATAAAAAGTTTTTTGTTGTTATAGGTCAACACTGCCGGTACGCAGAACTTAAAACCATGCATATATGAATACAAAGATTTATTTGAAAACCTTTTATTTATTTGATTGGTTAAGAACTGTAGAGAACGACTTATGATAAACCTATTAATTTATCATCACAATAGATGAATGAGGACGACAAGCCATAATAACATTTGGAATTTTTATATTCCTACGCCGTATAGGAAACTATATTACCATCAATGTTTAAGGTTTGATGTAATTACATTTAGTATACCTAATTATCAATTATATATCATTAGTGGTTTTAAGGGTATTAATTACACTCCTAATTTAATGGTACCGTATATTCCTTCTAATCCCACTCCCCCCACCTTCCTCTCTCCAATTCCCACACCTTCACCCACGGGTCCCTCCCACACCCACGATTTCTGTATCAAAATCCCATTATTTCTTCCATAGCCAAGGCACTGTCGGTACCTCTGCAATATTGTCCCAATGTTTGTGCCCGGGAAAGATGAGCACAAGCATGGTCGATTTGATGGTTAAGGTTTATCTCCCAGAGTTTTATTCTCAATATGTCTGAGCTCGAACAGATCTTTTTATCTTTTTCTTTTGATGCTTCAATTGTTGGCAAAAGTCAATTTTCTTGTAACAGTTCATGGGAGGATTTTGCTTAGGAAAATCTATCCCTTAATCATGTTTTTTTTGGATTCCATATTTAGCATAGCAGTTTCGTAAGGAGTAACAAGAGCATATAGGAGAATCACAGAATTGTAGCATAATTGGGATTTCAACATAATTGCGTTTTTTGCAGAAGATTTGTAGAAGTTTTAGTCGTTTTGATTTGTGAAAACAGAAAACAAAGCATCTCCAATCAGAATACAAATAATCTACAAATTGGGTACATTGAATTTTAATATCCCAATTCTCATTCAATTGTAGCATAATTGAGATTTTCGACATAATTGCTTTTTTTGCAGAAGATTTGTAGAAGTTTTAGTCGTTTTTGATTTGTGAAAACAGAAAACAAAGCATCTACAATCAGAATACAAATAATCTACAAATTGGGTACATTGAATTTTAATATCCCAATTCTCATTCAATTGTAGCATAATTGAGATTTTCGACATAATTGCTTTTTTTGCAGAAGATTTGTAGAAGTTTTAGTCGTTTTTGATTTGTGAAAACACAAAATATAGCATCTACAATCAGAATACAAATAATTTATAATTTATCTACAAAATATCTACAAACTGGATACATTGAATTTTAATATCCCAATTTCCATTCAATTGTAGCATAATTGGGATTTTCGACATAATTGCCTTTTTTGCAGAAGATTTGTAGAAGTTTTAGTCGTTTTTTATTTGTGAAAACAGAAGAAAAAAAAACATCTACAATCAGAATACAAATAATCTACAATTTATCTACAAAATATCTACAAACTGGGTATATATTTGGACTCGACATGCTTCCCCTGAAATGTATGTTTCACATTTTAGATACATATTTTTGTCCAAACAGTACTAAATCATCCACCTTTTTCTTACTAACACACGTATGCAATATTGTTACGTTAGACGTAAGTGTTGACAACCTAGAACAACTTGTATATTTTTAATTCTTTCAGTTGAGTTCCAAGTAATTAAATATTTTAAAAAGATGAGATCGAATCCATTAAAACCAGACAATTAATTAAGGAATTCCCAATATTAGCGCGCCTAAATAAGGAAGCCTACAACTACAATGATTCCTTATTTAATGAAATATCTAAAAGAATATTTAATTCCCCAATATTAGCGTGCCTAAATAAGGAAGCCTACAGCTACAATGATTCCTTATTTAATGAATTGTCTATTTTTTGTAGAAATACTATTAGCATAACGGGTAATATGCAAATTATGAACATATTTGATAATATAGTTTCCTACATGGTATAGAAACGAAAATTTCCCCATAACATTTTAATTACTTAACCATTGATGACATATTGTAATAATTAAGTGGACTATTTGATTAGTGGAATTTATGTGAAACATTGCATGTGCTATATAGTCAATGGTTGTAAAATTTCATATTAATTGGTTCAGTTCACACCTAAACAGTACCAGTTGGAAGGCCTAATATGATTCTTCATCTATTTTCTGTTTCTTTTATCTCATAATTTACTTATTCGACTTTATCATAATTATGTCACCCACAAAAATTAAAATGATGACGGTGATTAAGACTTATATATATATATATTTTTTTAAATTCTGTTCTCTGGATAAGCTACTGTATGTGATGATGAATTTTTAAATAAAGCCACATTGACTTAAAAGGCATAGGAGTTGTCCAGTGACAGTTGTTCCAACAAGTGGCAGTTTAAATTATCTTTTTCTTGTATTTTAATATTATATTTGTCTAAGGTACATATGTTTTGTCTTGCATCTAGCAAAATGAAAGATAGTTGAAAATGGTTATTTGTTTTATATATGGTTGGCACCCAAGAAGGGTTGAAATTAGAAAGCGTCGGTTTCAGAAAAATATTTCTTATTTGATTTAAATTATGCACACTGATGTATAATTTTTTTTGGATACTATAAGGACAATTTAAGTGACGATAGTAAGCTTGTAGTTTATTTTTGGATTACCATATGAGTCTTGTTATAAATGATTACTTATTATTGTAAATCAATTTAATTTGATAATGTTAAAAAAATAATAAGCTTACTAATATCATGTTTGGTCAAGCTGCAAAAATCAGCTTAGTTTTCAAAAGTGTTGTACTCAAAAGTACTTTTGGTGCGAAATAATTTGTATTTGGCTAATTAATTTGAAAAGCACTTATGAGCAGCAATAAGTTTGACTAAGTTTTTTAAAAACTGTTATTTTTCTCAAAAGTGCTTTTCAAAAAGTACTTTTAGAGACAAACTATTTTTTTTTTGTTTCTCCAAAACTGCATCTGCTTCTCCGCAAAAGCATTTTTTTCTTTCAAAAGCTTGAACTAACACTTCTACTTTAAAAAAAAAAAAAACCTTTTCGCGAAAAAGGTATTTCTAGGATTAAAGAAGCTTGACTATACATGCTATAAGCTGAACTCTTTCTTATATCACTGCTCTAGTAATCAAGTGGTGTCTCTGTTTACCTATCGGTCGTCTGTACAATTGATTGGTGTCACGACCCAAAATCTAACGATGGTTGTGATGGTGTCTGTCGTGTTACACGACAAGCCTACTTCCCAAAATATTATTACTAAATCGATTATAAGAATTTAATAAAGCATTTCCAATATTTGAAATTTCCATAAACTAAATCAACTCTAAATATAAATAATATAAAAATACGGAAATGAATCCCAAACATCGGGGTGTCACTAAGTCATGAGCGTCTAAGTCTATGAACTAAGAAATATAACTGTCTAACTGTCAATACAGTCCAAAAGGATAAATGATAAAAGGAGTAACAAGGTCCTGCGGACGCTAGCATCTACCTTGCAGTCTCCGAAGATAACCGGCATGAACTCAACAATCGCCGCGCTCTAACTCACCTGGATCTGCACAGAAAGTGCAGGGTGTAGTATGAGTACAACCGACTCAGTAGTAACAGAAATAACTAAGGAACCGAGTAGTAGTGACGAGCTAAGCAAAACAATCCAATTATTTTTTTTTCACAATTTAAAATAAACAGGTAAATTCCATAAACCAACAAATGCCACAACGAAATTAACGGGTAAATGCAGCAACAACAAAAGTAAATGCAACCTCACAGCAATGTCACTCCATCACTCAGCACTCAATACACTCAACACTCAATAGGTACCTGCGCTCACTGGGGGTGTACAGACTTTGGAGAGGCTCCCACAGCCCAAGCGCTAAGCACAGACAACTCACGTGCTGCACGGACAGCTCACGCGCCCTAATATCTATCAGGATCCGCACGGACAACTCACGTGCCATAATATCAATCAGGATCCGCACGGACAACTCACGTGCTATGACATCAATACCTGGATCCGCACGGATAACTCACGTTCTATCATATCAAATATCTCACAACAGGCCCTCGGCCTCACTCAGTCATGTACCTCTCCAGCCTCACAATTCTCAACAAATAAGGGGACACAACCCACATCAAGTATCACATCATATCACCAAAATAATAGAGACTAAGGTAAATATGTATAATAATTTCTATGACTCAGTGTAAATAATGTGAGCATAAATAAAGCCTAAGCATGATCTCTAGCATGAAGGCATGCAAGTTCAACAACAAGTAAATACATAAACACATGTAATGGCTATTAGGCCTTACAACCTCACATGACGGACCAAGTCTCAATCCCTCGCGGTATACACCCACACGCCCGTCACCTAACGTGAGTATCACCTCCAAACAGTCACATGATATCAATTTCTCCAGGTTTATACCCTCAAAGCTAGAGTTAAAACTATTACTTACCTTAACACCGTAAAATCCTACTCTGGGATGCCCTCGTCCCTGGACCTGGACTCCAAAAGCTCCTAATCTAACCATAATCAGAATAATACTATCAACATGTGCTCAAGAATCGAATTCCACAATAAAAACTACATAAATAGGCCAAAATTCCGAAATCGGCCAAAACCCGGCCCCCGAGCCCACGTCTCAAAACCACTCAAAAATGGCAGAATAATAAACCTCGTCCTCTCACGAATCTAACCATATAAAATTCGTCTAAATCGGACTTCGTTTGGTCCCTCAAATCTTCACTTAAAACTCTCCAAAACTCAAGCACTAACTCCCTCTATTTCACCCTAAACCCCTACTAATTTCATGGCTAACTAGTGAAAAAATATTATAAACGCGTGTAAATAATCCCGAGCGACTTACCTCACTGATGTCTCGTGGTTATCCCTTGAAAAACATTGTCCTAAGCTCAAAACTCGTTCAACAATGGTGGAAAAAGGGCCAAATTTCACGAAGTGTTGCTTTTATAGGTTTCTGCCAGGGATTCCGCACCTGCGGACCCTTTCGCGCATCTGCGGTGCCGCACCTGCGGAAATCCCATCGCAGGTGCGAATTTCACTTAACCCACGAGACTCCGCATCTGCGCTCGAACCCTCGCAGCCGCGGTTCCGCAAATGCGGTCCAGCCTGCCGCTCCTGCGCCCACTTCCGCATATGCGTTTGGTCCTCCGCTTCTGCGACCATCGCACCTACGGTCCCCACTCCCGCAACCAATAATCCCAACAAGTCATATATCACTACCCGGGCTTAGTCGAACCTCCAGAACACCCAAAACAATACCAAAACATCAAATTAACCTTGGATTTAAGCCTAAGAACATCTAAACTTCCAAAAATCACCAACGACGTCGACACCTACCAAACCACGTCCGAATGACTTCAATTTTTGTACACACGTCACAATTGACATTACGAACCTACTCCAACTTTCAGAATTCCATTCCGACCCCGATACCTAATTTTTCACTACCTACCAAAATCGCCAAATTTCCAACTTTCGTCAATTCAAGCCTAATTCTACCACTGACCTCCAAATTATATTCCGGACACATTACTAAGTCTAAAATCACCCCCACGAAGCTAATCGAATCATAAAAATCCAAATCCAAATCCGAATTCGTTTACTCATAAGTTAACTTCCGATTGACTTTTTCTAACTTATCTTTCTAAATAAGAGACTAAGTGTCTCATTTCACTCCAAAGCTACTCTGGACCCAAACCTACCAACTTGATACAACTCAACACAGCTGGATAACACATAACAAAGCAGAAATGAGAAAACGGGGTTATAACTCTCGGAACGATTGGTCAGGTCGTTATAATTGATCTCCTTGCTATAATTAGTTGCATTTATTACGTTTTGTCCATTATTATAATATATTTTTTGGTATATGCTTTTTCTAAGTCTTAGTATGCGCGCGTTGCCTGTATACCAATACCAATAAATATAAATTTTTAAACATCGCAAAAATAATTATTATTTGAATGTATTTTAACTATAAAATAAATATCAAAAGAAAAGTTAAAGATAAAAGAATCAAGAAAGTAGGGATCCAGAGTTTCTTGTTCATTGAGTCCTAAAAAACTATATTTTCTTAACTCTTAAAGATACTACGAATATAATGCATAAGAATATTTAATATAAATTTATTTTTAAAAAATAAAAAAGTTGATAAATATTTTATTTGAGGTTCAGACTTTTATAATAATATAAATAGACACATAATTAAATATAAAAACATATATGCTAGAAATACATTGATATACAAGATGAGAAATTCATAAAATAAAATACAATCCAAAAGAAGAGGGGCAGGGAATGGGGGTAGCAAACTAATTCATCGTTATTTTATTTATGTAAAAGAACTTCCAACAAACGGCTATATTAGACAGACTCCGCCGTTCACAGCTTTAGGTTTCCATCTTTTACTAACTTATCCGAACTTAGTAAAAGATGTGTGGGTGGGT
>ML251977.1:77818-93538 GCA_005239495.1 Nicotiana undulata
GGGGGGGGGCGCAAGAGGAATGGAGGGGGAAGCAAACGGGGTGATAGAAAATAAATAAGAAAATAATTTTATTTTTTTAAGATTAACTATATAATACCAATTGTTTTGGGCTGCCTTTGTGAAACCTAATATCAGGCTATAAATTTGCAATTCCTTTTATGTGTTGTCATCTCGTATCATTTTCTCTAAATAGTTGTTGTAACACCTCAATCGGTCATTCTGAGAATTAGCATTCCGTTCGGTGGCTTAATGTTGTAACACTTGCGAGTGTGGCCGAATTCAATGTTTGGATGATTGGGGATTGATTTGTAAGAGTGATTCTTGTTTTAGAACCTTATGTTAGGGGTGGCATAATACCGACCGAACTGAAAAATCAACCGAACCGAATATAATTCGGTTTCAATTTTTTGATCGGTTTACGATTTATAATTTTAAAAGGTTCGATGTTCGATTCGATTATCAGTTAAACCGAAAAACCTAATTCTTTTTACTCTTAGTCTCTTACCGTGTTACTCCTTCTTAGCCTTAAAGCCCAAAACAAATTCTCTAACCTAAAGAAGCCCATTCCATTGGATATTCTAACACAAACACAACTTCAATAATATATCTGTCCACTTCTGAATTCTCCTTGCTTATTTCTTTCTTCCATCCAAAAGTACTTAATATGTTTGTTTGAAGAACCAAATTGAAAAAGATAGAAATTTTTTAAGATAATTAATTCATACGATTGAAGATGCTGACGTGTTGTTATGGTTATTTGGTTGGATCTCCACATTATACATTAGTTAGATATTCTGTCTTAAAAGGCAGAATTGGGACTCGTCCGGGACTCGCTCCGGGGCGGAACACTCGTAAAACGCCCCTGGACTTATGTGTGAAGCTTAGTTTCAAGAGACTTACGCCTCAGCCGTCAGGGCTTACACTCCGGACACGCCCAACGCTCAGCGTATTAGGCTCGCCTAATAGAACTTTATGCAATTGTGTGTAACTAACCTTGTAATTTCTCAATTTTCCTTTAATAAATCGCTGACTATTCAAAATTACTTTTTTCTCAATCATTAACCATTAAATTGAGAGTATTTTATGACATAATCAAAATAAAAATTATTGCATTTTATCCACTAAGACTGCTATGATAGTAAATTTTAAATAAATCTTTCACTTAATAGTATTTATGTATTAACTTTTGTTATGTCTTTAATATATAATAGTGCATAAATTTTTTATAATTATTTTCCAAAATATTTTTTTTTCCAAGTTTATGAGATACAATACTTATTAATTTGATATGCCAGTATTAGCTAGTAACTATTTCAAATAATTACTTATCATGGTATATCATGGTGAATTATGTGTCACTTTATTAAATTGTTGAAACTTAAAAATAAAAGATGCTGGAGAATCATATTTAAATTGTGAATTATGTTTCTATATAAATTCTTTTTCAAACAGAAAGCATATTAAATGAAAGGAGTATTTAAAAAACATCAAATTATAGTATCGAAATTCTTTCAAAGATTCATTACTCCTTAAGAGATACAAATAAAAATTCGCATCGAGTACTTTATTTTTTATGTTTGGGTTGTAACGACGTTGCAACTAATTTGCATATTATGATATATGTCATACTTTTCGTATTATTCATAGTTGAATTATAATTTATAAATGTTTTAAATAGACTCTGTGTTATAATTTTGTGATTTTAATGTAATTTTTATAACTATTTTTTATTTTATACTATCTTAAAATTTTTAAAATTAGTAAAATTTAAAGATCTGTGGGACTTACGCTCCATGTCTCGGGGCTTACGCCTCGCCTCGTCAGAGGTAAAAGGCTCCGCCTCACGCCCCCGCCTTTTAAAATATTGGTTAGATATAGAGTTTTAAATTTCTTCCTTTCCTTGGATTTCCTTCTCTTCACTTATTCGCAGTCCCATCCATAATTCAAAAACTTTTAACAAAAAAAAACTAAAAATAAATCTAAAGGAAGAGAGTAAAGGAAAAGACCAAAATAGAAAAAGGAAGAAAATTCATAGCATTGCATCAGTTGTTAATAACATTACTTCGTGAATGAAGTGTATATATATAACTTTTAAATTCTATATATGGACAAACATAAATGAAGTTTATGTTATATTGGATCATCCATAATAAATAAAATTAATTAATAACCCAAAAAATAAAGCATGTCTCAAATCTTCAGTTAAGTTGCGCTTCTATAATCCTTGCATAAAGATTCTTTATCCTTTTAGTGTATTTGATGGGATTTCATATTTCGTTTGTCTTTTTCTGTCAACAAGTAATTTATTTTCGTTGTTTCGTACTATTTTGCTATGGCTTGAAATCGAAAAATCAAATCGATTTAATCAAATCGAACATGAATAAACCAAACCGAACTGAAGTTATTATGGTTCGATTTTGGTTATTAAAATCACAAACCGAAAATTGAACCGAAATTTTTCAAAATCGAACCGAACCGAACCGACCGATGCTCACCCATAGCTTAAATGGAAAGAGTTGACCGGAGTTTGACTTTTATGTAAACGACTCCGAAATGATGTTTTGATGATTCTAATAGTTTAGTATGGTGATTTTTTACTTAGGCGTATGCTGGATTTGGATTTGGAGGCCCGCATGTTGATTTGATGCATTTTGGCGAATGTTGGAAAAATGAAGGTTTGAAAGGTTGTGAGGTTTGACCGGGAGTTGGCTTTGTTGATATCGGGTTCGGATTGCGATTCCGGAAGTTGGAATAGCTTCTTTGTGTCATTTGGGACTTGCATGCGAAATTTGACGTTATTTCAGGTTGATTTGATATGATTCGACGCAAGTTGTAGAAATTAAAAATTTATAGTTTATTAAGCTTGAATTGAGGTGCGATTCGTAATTTTGATATTATGTTTCGGGATTTGAGGCCTCAAGTAGGTTAGTGTTATGTTCTTGGACTTGTTGTATAATTTGACGGGGTCCCAAGGGGTTTGAGTGTGTTTTGGATCATTTGTTGAGAGACGTGTTGCACGTTTATCTCAAGGAACTGAATCAATTTTTTATTATTATTAAAATTGTATTTGAGTTATACAATAGTGTTTTAAGAAATTAACAAAGTTCCTGAAAATCATAAATACTTATTTTATTTAGTTAAAGCAATAAAGGAAGAAGTTGTACCTTACGTAGTTCCTCTCATCTCTTATTGAATACCACCATATTATATAATTTTACTAAAAATGCATGAATGTTCAAAAAACATATGTCAATATTATATGATAGAATTATTATATAATTATCGATAGTTATTTAATGTTGAAATATCTTATTAACATCGATAATTTATCTCCAATGGAGATTAAAATTGTGAGATATTTTTATTGTGTATGATCGGTCATTTTTGTATAATGGAATCATTCATATATCTTGCCAATATCTCTCCATCGAAATGATAACCTTAGCTTGCTCCGTCAGAAAAGAGGCTTTTAAACTCAAGGAACACAATTTCATACATAAGAAAATTATCTAAAGGAGCATAGTATGAAAAAATCGATTTAAAATTAAAGCACAAGCGTATTTAAAGTAATAATTGTACATCTACCCTTCATTCATGAATCTTCAAGTAATTTATACATAAGTAACTACATATCTCAAATTCAACGGATGGATAATTTTTAAACATATATTACCATATCCAAGCCCAAGGAAAAATATGTGTATATCCACACCACAAATAAAAGGAATTATACTTATTGAAAAAACTAATAAGTTTGAAGGAAAAAATAGGGAAAGACAAGTTTTGAAAATACTTACATGAATTGTTGTATAAATGCTTGTCTCTTATTTTTGGCATGACTCTAATATTCTATAATACTAGTAGTCGCACCCGCGCGATGCGCGGTCAATATTAAAAAAATTAATAAAATGAAATTATGATCGGGCTTGTTTGAACAGTAGATCATATTGCTTTCATAAATTTCAATAGTCATCTTATTTATCAATACAATATACCCAACAATAAAATCTTTATTAAATTAAAGGGACTTGTATAGTCATGAAATAACTTTTTGCTTCTGTATTTTAATATATTATCCAATGTTTAGTATAATTACATTGTTAATAGAATTATTACTAGCATATTACGTTGTTTAATATTTTATCATATATTTTATTATTATTGATTTTTTTTTTTGAAGTTTATTCTATTGTTCTCAATAAAATATCTAAATTTTAATGAATAAAATATCTATTAAATTGAAGGGACTTATATAGTCATCGAATAATTTTTTCGTTTGGTATATTTTTGTGTTAAATTATCCAATTTTTAGTATTATTACATTGTTAGTAGAAATTTTTATTATCATATTACTTTATTTAATATTTTTGTCAGCCACTTTCTTTTTGTAATATAATAGAAAATATATTTTATTATATATATGTTTTTATTTATTAAGAAAAAACAAAAACGATTTAAACAAAAGAAACAAAGAAATTAACTAATCTAAACCATCATATCACTCACCCCTCACCCCTGTTTGAGTAGTTAATTTTTTATGTTTTTTTTTTCATTTTTTTTTTCTTTTAGAAAAAATAATTTTCTCCAAATTTGTAGGAGATTTGTCCTAAAAAGTGACACTTACTAATTTTTTGTTGTTACACTTGGCATGATAACATTGTTTCGCTTTTCCTATATTATATAGATGTTTTTCTATTTTAATTTATATTTTTTTTATTCTCAATAATATTTGTTTGAATTTTATTGAATAAATATATATTTTATGTGATGAACCAAGGGGTCATTTTATGAATTTAGACTCCTTTCTAGGCTTAATAGCCCTAAAAAGATTAATTTTAAATATCTCAATTTACGTGCACAGTCCGGGCGTGAAACCGGAAAACTTTTAAGTGAAAATGTGAGAAATAGTAATTTCTAGAATTTAAAACTTGATTATAGTTGACTTTGGTAAATATTTTGAGTTTACGGACCCGGATCTGTGTTCCGATGATCCCGGGAGGTTCGCAATAAAATATGGGACGATTCCGAGGTCCCAAGCCTTAGAAATCAATTTTTGAAAGAAATTATTTTGCTGAAATACTTATGAAATAAAGAAAAGAATTAACGTGTGAAACCGTTGGTATCAGACCCGTATTTTGGTTCCGGAGCTCGATACAGGTTGGTTATGATATTTAAGCCTTGCCTTTGAAATTTGGTGAATAACGGAGTTCGTTTGATGTGATTCGGACATCCGGTTGGAAAATTATGAACTATAAGTGTTCTTGAGAAAAATGATGAGTTTTGAGGTTTAAATCATGGTTTTACATGTTATTTTCATGATTTGCTCGCACGAGCAAGTCCGTATAATATTTTTAGACTTGCGTGCATGATTTGTTTAGAGCCCCGAGGGCTCGGGTGAGTTTCGAGTAGGTCTCGGAGTGTTAAAAGTTGGAAAACCGGTGTGCCCGCACCTGCAAGCCTAGGACCGCAGGCGCGCTTCCAGGGCACGCAGGTGTAACGACCCGGTCTGTCGTTACGTAAAACCTGCATTATAATTGTTGTTATTGACTTGTTAAAGATTGGTTATACTGTATTTGATGTATTAGAGTTGATAGGCTTGAAATCGAATGGTTGTAGTGAGAGTTCAGTCAATTAGCCTCTAAAAATAGCCTTAAAATGGGAAAAGTCAACTAAGGGTTGACTTATTGGTAAACGACCTCGGAATGCGAATTTTATGGCTCGGATAGCTTCGTTAGGTGATTTGGGACTTAGGAGTGTATTCAGAATAATTTTGTGATGTCTGGTGTAGAATTAGGCTTGAATTGGTGAAAGTTAGTTTTTGGAGATTCCGATCGGCAGTAGAAAATAGGCTAGTCGGAATGGAATTCCGACAATTGGAACAGGTTCGTATTGTTATTTTGGACTTGTCTGCAAAATTTCAGGTCAATCGGAGTTGGTTTGAATAGTTTCGGCATCGTTGGTGGATTTTAGAAATATCAAAGTTCTTAGGCTTGAATCCGATGTAAAATTGGTGTTTTGATGTTAGTTTTGGTGTTTTGAGAGTGCAAATAAGTTCGACTGATGTTATGGGATATGTTGGTAAGTTTGGTTGGGGTCCCGAGGGGCTCGGGATTGATTCCGGGTGATTAACGGACTTATTTGGACTTAGAACAATTGCTGGTTTCTGATTTTTGTGCACAGGGATTTTGTTCATTGCGATCGCGGGTGAAGTAGTGCGATCGCAGAGAGTTAATTATGGTCAGGTTCAGATTGTTCTATGCGATCGCAAGAAGGGAGGTGCGATCGCGGAGTAGAAGGAGGACAAGTCAGTGCGATCGCGTGGAATAGGCTGCGATCGCACAGAGGAAGGTAGGCGCGTGGGGTTGGCTGGCAAATGCACTGTGCGATCGTGTGCACAGTGCTGCGTTCGCGGAGGTCTGGGGGAATTGGTCAGTGCGATCGCAAGACCAAGGCTGCGATCGCGGAGAACAAATAACTGGGCAGTTATATAATTAAACCCTCCGCGACTTAAACCCTCTTTTACACCATTATTGAGCGGAGGAAAGCTTTTTGGGCGATCTTTGAAGGAGAAAATCAGTGGGTATCACAGAGGTAAGTAATTTGATTATTAAAACTCGTTTATGAGTGATTTTAGACCATAATCCCAGCTTTTAATTCATGAAAAACAGTAGAAAAATAGGATTTTGGGGCATGAGATTATGAGACCTTCAAGGGTCGATTTGAGGGGTCAAACGAACTCCTATTTTGGTGTTCTTTATATGTACGGAATCGTGAGAAGATGAAGAACACTTTTCTGTAAAAATTTCTGAGTTTCGTGATGCGGGCCCGGGGGTCGGGTTTGGACCGAATTCGGATTTTGAGCCAAATTCGATATTTTTCAATTGGAATTTATTCCTTAAGCACATATTGATGATAAAAATCTAAACTTGGTATATTTGGAGCCTTCGAAGGTTGATTCGAGAGGCAAGCGCATCACGGAATAATTTCGGGCTAGTTTTGAGGTAAGTAATGTCTTTAAATCCTGTCCTGAGGGTATGAAACCCCGAACTAGGCACCCTTTCACGGGTTTTGAAATGAAAAGGTTGGAACTTTGGAAATATCTTCCGTATTTAGGCGACTATTTGAGTTGCGAAACCGATTTTTAAGCCTTTGCATAATTAGTATTTATACATTATGATATGTTTTGGGATGTAAGCCATGTTTGGGGCCTAGTGCCGACTTGTTTACCCTTCGGGGGTTANATGTGGCTTATTATTGCTCTTGGACTGTAGGAGCCCCTTCGGAGTCTGTAACACACCCCAAGTAAGCGCCGGTACCGATTGAGTGATGCCTGATGGGCCAAGTGATTGAGTGATGCCTGATGGGCAGAGTGATTGTGAGGACGCCTGATGGGCAGAGTGATTGTGAGGTTGCCTGATGGGCAGAGTGATTGTGAGGTTGCCTGATTGGCAGAGTGATTGTGAGGTTTCCTGATGGGCAGAGTGATCGTGAGGTTGCCTGATGGCTAATACTGAAAGATATTGTCATGAGAAATGATTTTGGCCTGAGGGGCAGTTTTATGAAGATTTTTACTGAGTTTTCAAGCTATGATTTACTTTGTTTTCACACTGGTTTTTACTGAGATATACTGATATTGCACTTGGTTCAAAGGTTTTATGGAAACTGATTTCGATCTTATTATTTGATGAATACTACATGGTGACTTGGTGTGTTACTAGTTTTTGTGGAATTGTGTATCTGTACTGTTTGTTTTATATTACTCAGACTGTGATTTATTTTCATTACTACTGAGTTGGCGTACTCATAAAGACTCCATGTGCCTCTGTGCACCGATCCAGGTACTAGCTCGCAGCAGTAGCTGACGCAGGTTCGATAGCAACATTTCACGGTATTTCGAGGTAGCTGTCCAGCGTCCACAGCTTCTCCATTTTCCTTCCCTATTTAGCTTTAGTATTTGATTCACAGACATATACTATAGTTTTAGCGGAGTTAGATTTATTTATTCTTAGATGCTCATGACTATTGACTCCAGTTCTTGGGAGGTTGGTTAGACTATCATTGAGACGTTATGACTTATATATATTATTATGCTATGGTTGCATGCTTATTATTTAAATTGTTAACTATTATAATTGAACAAAAGCGTAGTAATGTGATGGTTGGCTAGCCTAGTTCCACGATAGGCGCCATCACGGCCTGTTAGGATTTGGGGTCGTGACAAGTTGGTATCAGAGCACTAGGTAACATAGGACTCAACGGTCATGAGCAGGTTTAGTAGAGTCTTGCGGATCGGTACGGAGACGTCTGTACTTATCTTCGAGAGGCTGCAGAAATTTTAGGATACATCTCTATTTTCTTGAACTCTTTCGTGCCAATCTATTGATTCTTGAAATCAAATTTTACGTTGTTTCATTCTCTCACAGATGGTGAGGACACGCAATACCGATCAGGGTGACCAGACACCAGCCAAACCCACAAGGGGTCGAGGCCGTAGTAGAGGTAGGGGACCAGCTCAAGAAGCAGCCGGGGTGGTACCACATGATCCCCCTGTTATTCAGGATCATGTTCCCATCGATGGTGCTCCAGCAGGACAGGCTCAAGCATCGGCAGTGCCTATTGTTATTCCGGGTCTTCGGGAGACCCTGACTCAGATATTGACGGTGTGTTCTAGTTTAGCTCAGGCAGTTGCTGTGTCCACTACTGCCACTGCAGCTCAGGACGGGGAAGGCAATCAGACTCCAGCTGCCCGGACAACTGAGCAGGTTGTACGGGGTTTTCAGCCACCAGGAGCAGCCCCAGTTCAGCCGGTTGCTCCAGCTCAGGATTTTGTGGTCGCTGCTATGCCTGAGGATGAGCAGCGTATGTTGGAGAGGTTCAGGAGACTTAAGCCTCCGACTTTCAGCGGTACAGAGGGTGAGGATGCCCAAGGTTTTCTTGATAAATGCCAGAGAATACTACGTACTACGGGTATTTTGGAGACCAGTGGGGTCTCGTTTGTTACATTTCAGTTTGCGGGTGCTGCTTTTACTTGGTGGGAGTCATTTGAAAGGCGTAGGCCAGTTGGGTCACCACCTCTCACCTGCAAGTAGTTCTCCACGATCGTTTTGGAGAAATATGTTCCTCAGTCCCACAGAGAGGAGCAACGTAGGCAGTTTGAGCAGATGCGCCAAGGAGAATTATCAGTTACCCAGTACGAGATGAGGTTTTCTGAGTTAGCCAGACATGCGTCTGAGATTGTCCCTACTGACAGGGAGAGGATTAGGAGGTTTGTAGATGGTCTCTCGTATCAGCTTCGGATTTTGATGACCAGAGAGAGGGTGTCTGGAGTTACATTTGAGCAGGTTGTTGATATTGCTCGGGATATTGAGTCGGTTCGTAGGCAGGATCGTGAGGAAAGAGAGGTCAAGAGGCCTCGGGGATTAGGAAATTTCAGTGGTGCCCCTTCCAGAGGGCAATTCCAGCCTAACAGAGGTCGTTCATTTAGACCTCCACAGTCAGTTCGCCCAGCGTACAGTGGTGTATCGTTGGGGCAGGGTCCTCGCAACTCTCATCAGGGACATTCATGTTTTAGTGCCCTTCCAGCTCAGAGCTCCGCTCGAGCATCATCTTATCAGGGTTCGTCTATGCATGGTTCATCTGGTGGTTATTATGGTGGCAGAGGTTTTCGTCAGTTTTCATCTCCAGCTCCAGGTAATTGTTATGAGTGTGGAGAGTTTGGACATGAGTGGAGGCAGTGTCCCCGTCGTTCTAGTAGTTCAGCTCAGCAGAGGGTTCAGCCCTCGGCTTCAGCCCCAGTTATTTCACCACCTACCCAGGCCGCTAGGGGTGGTGGTCAGGCAGCTAGAGGCCGTCCTAGAGGGGGAGGTCGAGCAGGTGGAGGCCAGCCACGTATTTATGCACTTCCGGCTAGGCCTGATGCTATGGCGTCAGATGCAGTGATTACAGGTACTATTTCAATTTGTCACAGTGATTCTTTGTCTTTATTTGACCCCGGTTCCATGTACTCTTATGTCTCGTCCTATTTTGCTCATTTTCTGAATATGCCCCGTGAGTCTCTAGTTACTTATGTTCATGTTTCGACTCCGGTAGGTGATACTATTGTTGTGGACCGTGTGTACCGGTCGTGTCTTATATCTATTGGGGGTCTGGAGACCCGAGTGGACTTGATGTTACTGAGTATGGTCGATTTCGATGTAATTCTGGGCATGGATTGGTTATCCCCATGTCATGCTATTCTTGATTGTCACGCTAAGACCGTTACCTTAGCTATGCCCGGAGTTCCGAGAGTTGAGTGGAGGGGGTCTATAGAGCATGTGCCTAGCAGAGTGATTTCTTATTTAAAGGCTCAACGTATGGTTAAGAAAGGGTGTGAATCTTACCTTGCGTTTGTGAGGGATGTTAGTAGTGAGTCTCCATCTGTTGATTCTGTTCCCGTAGTCCGTGAATTTCCGGATGTATTTCTTGCAGACCTGCCAGGCATGCCACCTGACAGGGATATTGATTTTGGTATTGACCTGGTGCCAGATACTCATCCTATCTCTATTCCACCTTACCGCATGGCACCAACAGAGTTGAAAGAATTAAAAGAGCAGTTTCAAGAACTCTTAGATAAGGGGTTCATTCGGCCCAGTGAATCGCCTTGGGGTGCGCCGGTGTTGTTTGTGAAAAAGAAGGATGGTTCGATGCGCATGTGTATTGATTATAGACAGTTGAATAAGGTTACAGTGAAGAATCGTTATCCGTTGCCTCGTATTGATGACCTATTTGATTAGCTTCAGGGAGCTAAGATATTCTCCAAGATCGACTTGAGGTCGGGGTATCATCAGTTGAAAATTCGAGATTCTGATATTCCGAAGACGGCTTTCAGGACCAGATACGGTCATTATGAGTTTCTGGTTATGTCATTTGGGCTGACCAATGCCCCGGAAGCGTTCATGCAATTGATGAACAACGTATTTCAGCCATACCTTGATACATTCGTTATTGTGTTCATTGATGACATCCTGGTTTATTCTCGTAGCCAGGAAGAGCATATTCAGCACTTGAGAATCGTGCTGCAGAGATTGAGAGAGGAGAAGCTTTATGCAAAATTCTCTAAGTGTGAGTTTTGGCTTGGTTCGGTAGATTTCTTGGGGCACGTGGTGTCTAGTGAGGGTATTCAGGTTGATCCGAAAAAGATTAAGGTGGTGCAGAGTTGGCCTAAACCGTCTTCAGCTACAGAGATTCAGAGTTTCCTTGGTCTGGCGGGTTACTACCGTCGTTTTGTGGAAGGATTTTCTTCTATTGCTTCACCTCTGACCAAATTGACACAGAAGGGTTTTCTATTCATATGGTCCGATGAATGTGAGGAGAGCTTTCAAAAGCTCAAGTCATCATTGACCACAGCTCCGGTATTAGTGTTGCCTACTGGTTCGGGTTCTTATACGGTTTATTGTGATGCTTCTAGAGTTAGCTTGGGAGCGGTGTTGATGCAGGACGCTAGGGTGATTGCCTACGCGTCTAGATAGTTGAAGGTGCACGAGAAGAATTATCCAGTGCACGATCTGGAGTTAGCTGCCATTGTTCATGCCTTAAAGATTTGGAGGCATTATTTGTATGGAGTACACTGTGAGATTTACACCGATCATCGTAGCTTGCAGTATCTGCTAAGGCAGAAAGATTTGAATTTGCGGCAGAGGAGATGGTTGGAGATTCTCAAGGACTATGACTTGACTATTTTGTATCATCCGGGGAAGGCCAATGTGGTGGCCGATGCCTTGAGTCGCAGAGCTGAAAGTCTGGGAAGTCTAGCTTATCTTTCAGCAGCAGAGCGACCTTTAGACCTTGATGTCCAGGCTTTAGCGGGTCAGTTAGTGAGATTGGATTTATCGGATCCTCCACGGGTGGTAGCTAGCATGTCCTCCCGGTCTTCTTTATTTGATCAGATTAAGGCACGACAGTATGATGACCATCACTTATTAGTTCTTCAGGATAGAGTTCGTCGGGATGATGCCAGAGATGTTACTATTGGTGATGATGGAGTTATTAGGATGCAGGGACGTAATTGCGTGCCCAATGTAGAGGGTATTTGAGAGTTGATATTAGCAGAGGGCCACAGCTCGCGGTATTCTATCCATCCGGGTGCCGCGAAGATGTATCAGGATCTGAAACAACATTATTGGTGGAGGCGGATGAAGAGAGATATTTTCGAGTATGTAGCACGGTGTCTCAACTGCCAGCAGGTCAAGTATGAGCACCAGAGACCAGGTGGTTTGCTTCAGAGGTTAGATATTCCAGAGTGGAAATGGGAAAGGATTACTACGGACTTCGTAGTTGGACTTCCACGGACTTCGAAGGGTCTTGATGCTATTTGGGTCATTGTGGATAGATTGATCAAGTCCGCGCATTTCATTCCTGTCAGTACCATTTATACTTCAGAACGGTTAGCTGGTATCAACATTAAGGAGATTGTCCGATTGCATGGAGTTCCGGTTTCTATTATTTTTGACAGAGGTACTCAGTTCACATCTCAGTTTTGGCGAGCCGTACAGAAGGGTATGGGTACCAATATAGAGTTGAGCACCGCATTTCACCCTCAGACCGACGAGCAGTCGGAACGGACTATTCAGATATTGGAGGATATGTTACGGGCTTGTGTGATTGATTTTGGTGGTTCATGGGATCAATTTCTGCCATTAGCGGAGTTTGCATATAATAACAGTTATCAGTCCAGTATCCAGATGGCCCTGTATGAGGCTTTATATGGTAGGAGGTGTAGATCTCAGGTTGGTTGGTTCGATCCTGGTTAGAATTGGGAACAGACTTGATTCAGGATGCGTTGGACAAGGTGAAGTTGATTCAGGAGCGACTTCGCACGGCGCAGTCTAGACAGAAGAGTTATGCGGACCGGAAGGTTCGAGATTTGTCATTTATGGGAGGTAAGAAGGTACTGCTAAAAGTATCACCCATGAAGGGTGTTATGAGGTTCGTAAAGAGAGGAAAGTTGAGTCCGCGATTTATTGGCTCTTTTGAGGTGCTTCAGAAGGTTGGGGAGGTGGCTTATAGACTTTCCTTGCCACCCAGCTTGTCGAGTGTTCATCCGGTGTTTCATGTGTCGATGCTCAGAAAATACGTTGGTGATTCGTCTCATGTGTTAGAATTCAGCACATTTCAGCTCGAGGGTGATATGTCATATGAGGTGGAGCCAGTAGCAATTTTGGCTCGTGAGGTCAGGAAGCTGAGATCTAAGGAGATAGCATCAGTGAAGGTTCAGTGGAGAGGTCAGCCAATAGAGGAGGCTACTTGGGAGACCGAGCGGGAGATGCAGAGCAAATATCCTCACTTGTTTGATACTCCAGGTATGTTTCTAGACCCGTTCGAGGACGAACGTTTAATTAAGAGGGGGAGAATGTAACGACCCGGCCTGTCGTTACGTAAAACCTGCATTATAATTGTTGTTATTGGCTTGTTATAGATTGGTTATACTGTATTTGATGTATTAGAGTTGATATGCTTGAAATCGAATGGTTGTAGAGAGAGTTCAGTCAATAGCCTCTAAAAATAGCCTTAAAATGGGAAAAGTCAACTAAGGGTTGACTTATTGGTAAACGAACTCGGAATTCAAATTTTATGGCTCGGATAGCTTCGTTAGATGATTTAGGACTTATGAGTGTGTTCAGAATAATTTTGTAATGTCCGGTGTAGAATTAGGCTTGAATTGGTGAAAGTTAGTTTTTGGCGATTACGGTCGGCAATGGAAAATAGGCTACCGAGGTCAGAATGGAATTCCGATAGTTGGAACATGTTCGTATTGTTATTTTGGACTTGTCTGCAAAATTTCAGGTCAATCGGAGTTGTTTTGAATAGTTTCTGGATCGTTGGTGGATTTTAGAAATATCAAAGTTCTTAGGCTTGAATCCGATGTAAAATTGGTTTTTGATGTTAGTTTTGGTGTTTTGAGAGTGAAACTAA
Organism: Nicotiana undulata; assembly: GCA_005239495.1. Taxonomy (NCBI): domain Eukaryota; kingdom Viridiplantae; phylum Streptophyta; class Magnoliopsida; order Solanales; family Solanaceae; genus Nicotiana; species Nicotiana undulata. Next base: position 91,769 of record ML251977.1, read on the forward strand.
GTTTCAATGATGTTATGGGATATGTTGGTAAGTTTGGTTGGGGTCCCGAGGGGATCGGGATTGATTCCGGGTGATTAACGGACTTATTTGGACTTAGAACAATTGCTGGTTTCTGGTTTTTGTGCATAGGGATTTTGTTCATTGCGATCGCGGGTGAAGTAGTGCGATCGCAGAGAGTTAATTATGTCCAGGTTCAGATAGTTCTATGCGATCGCAAGAAGGGAGGTGCGATCACGGAGTAGAAGGAGGACAAATCAGTGCGATCGCGTGGAATAGGCTGTGATCGCACAGAGGAAGGTAGGCGCGTGGGGTTGGCTGGAAAATGCACTGTGCGATCGCGTGCATAGTGCTGCGATCGCAGAGGTATGGGGGAATTGGTCAGTGCGATCGCAGGGCCAAGGCTGCGATCGCGGAGAACAAATAACTGGGCAGTTATATAATTAAACCCTCCGCGACTTAAACCCTGTTTTACACCATTGTTGAGCGGAGGAAAGCTTTTTGGGCGATCTTTGAAGGAGAAAATCAGTGGGTATCACAGAGGTAAGTAATTTGATTATTAAAACTCCTTTATGGGTGATTTTAGACCATAATCCCAGCTTTTAATCCATGAAAAACAGTAGAAAAATAGGATTTTGGGGCATGAGATTATGAGACCTTCCAGGGTCGATTTGAGGGGTCAAACGAACTCCGATTTTGGTGTTCTTTATATGTACAGAATAGTGAGAAGATGAAGAACACTTTTCTGTAAAAACTTCTGAGTTTCGAGACATGGGTCCGGGGGTCGGGTTTTGACCGAATTCGGATTTTGAGCCAAATTCGATATTTTTCAATTGGAATTTATTCCTTAAGCACATATTGATGATAAAAATCTAAACTTGGTAGATTTGGAACCTTTGGAGGTTGATTCGAGAGGCAAGCGCATCGCGGAATAATTTCGGGCTAGTTTTGAGGTAAGTAATGTCTTTAAATCCTGTCATGAGTGTATGAAACCCCGGACTATGCACCCTTTCACGGGTTTTGAAATGAAAAGGTTGGAACTTTGGAAATATCTTCCGTATTTAGGCGACTATTGAGTTGCAAAACCGATTTTTAAGCCTTTGCTTAATTAGTATTTATACATTATGATATGTTTTGGGCTGTAAGCCGTGTTTGGGGCCTAGTGCCGACTTGTTTACCCTTCGGGAGTTATGTTTTACTATTTTCCTCACTGATATGTTATGATTTTTCACTCAGTCCTTTATGTAAAATTGTTTTGACACTCAGGTATTTTGATACTACTTCTTGAAAATGAAACACTATTTTTGGGTCGAGAACCCGATATATTTATAGCCTGAAGGGCAAGTTGAGAGTGTCTGACTGAGTGAGGCTGCTGGCCTATATTGTGAGGATGATATTATATGAGTGAGGATGTGGGACAATATTGTGTGTGATTTATGCCATGTTGTGGCTTATTATTGCGCTTGGGCTGTAGGAGCCCCTCCAGGTTATGTAACACACCCCCAGTAAACGCCGGTACCGATTGAGTGATGCCTGATGGGCCGAGTTATTGAGTGATGCCTGACGGGAAAAGTGATTGTGAGGTTGCCTGATGGGCAGAGTGATTATGAGGTTGCCTGATGGGCAGAGTGATTGTGAGAATGCCTGATGGGCAGAGTGATTGTGAGGATGCCTGATGGGCAGGGTGATTGTGAGGTTGTCTGATGGGCAGAGTGATTGTGAGGTTTCCTGATGGGCAAAGTGATTGTGAGGTTGCCTGATGGGCAGAGTGAT
>ML251977.1:93662-107898 GCA_005239495.1 Nicotiana undulata
TATTGCACTTGTTTCAAAGGTTTTCTGGAAACTGATTTCGAACTTATTATTTGATGAATACTACATGGTGACTTGGTGTGTTACTGGTTTTTGTGGAATCGTGTATCTGTACTGTATGTTTTATATTACTCAGACTGTGATTTATTTTCATTACTACTGAGTTGGCGTACTCATAAAGACTCCCTGTGCCTCTGTGCACAGATCCAGGTACTAACTCGCAGCAGTAGCTGACGCAGGTTTGATAGTAGCATTTCACGGGATTTCGAGGTAGCTGTCCAGCGTCCACAACTTCTCCATTTCCCTTCCCTATTTAGATTTAGTATTTGATTCAGAGACATATACTATAGTTTTAGCGGAGTTATATTTATTTATTCTTAGATGCTCATGGCTATTGACTCCAATTCTTGGGAGGTTGGTTAGACTATCATTGGGACGTTATGACTTATATATATTATTATGCTATGGTTGCATGCTTATAATTTAAATTGTGAATTGTTATAATTGAACAAAAGCGTAGTAATGTGATTGTTGGATAGCCTAGTTCCACGATAGGCGTCATCACGACCTGTTAGGATTTGGGGTCGTGACAGCAGGTGCGGTCATCTCGCAGATGCGGACCCCATCCACACAGGTGCGGTCCCGTAGGAGCGGTCAAACCTCTGCAGGTGCGACCTCCATCTACCTTAGTCATTTCCGCAGGTGCGATCCTTTTTCCGCACCTGTGAAGGCGTAGGTGCGACCCAAGCACCGCAGATGCGAAGGTCGACAGCCCAGCCCTATAAAATCCAATTTTAAAATGGGCAGAACCCTTTCTTCTCCAAATTTTCGAACCTTATAGCCCTAGGAGAGAATTTCTGTAAACTTTACTCTCTCAATTCCTTGTTGTTTTTCATCACTTTTAAATTAAAAACTAAGAATTTTCATTGTAAAAAATTGAGGGTTTGGGTAGAAGTAGGGAATTAGGTAAAAATCATATTTTTATATCGAATTGAGGTCGGATTTTGAAACTAATTGTATATTTGGGTTTTTGGGTGAATGGGTAAACGTAATTTGGTCCGAACCCTCGAGTTTAGACTAAGCGGGCCCTGGGTCGGGTTTTCACTTTTCTTGAAAAAACTTAGGAAAATTTATATTTTTCAATAAAGCTAGTTCCTTTATCATTAATTAATTGATGTTGAGTTAATTATGATTAGATTCGAGCAAGTTAGAACAAGATTCTAGAGGAAAAGCAGTAATTGAGCAGTGAGTGGCCTACGAAGTTGAGGTAAGTGCTTGGTCTAACCTTGACTTGAGGGAATAGGAATCCCCACTTATTTGCTATGTGAATTGCTTATGTGTGGTGTATAGGTGAGGTGACGAGTATCTGTGCACCACCAAATGGTCTGTTAAACATGATCCCTTCCCCGTTTCCAATTTAATTGATTCCTGTCTTAATTGTTCTATGTTAATTATTGTTGCTATGACTACTTGGCCTTATTACTTTATTGTTAAATAATGTTGTGGTTATTTTGGGAAGACAACTGGGTGTTTATTTGCCCCCCTTATGAGGAGTACAACTTTCTGTTTATAAATGTTAAGATTAAGGTGTTGTGAAAGGCTTGGCCTGAACTGTGAAAGTTTATGATAAACAAATTAACATTGATTGTGATAAGGGGGCGAAATTGATTGTGATAAGGGTGGAGAAATTGATTGTGATAAGGGTGGAGAAATTGATTTTAATAAGGGTGAATAAATGATTGTGATAAGAGTGAAAAATTATGTTTTATTGAGTTAAATTACAAAGATTTGGAAATTCTCGTTTTACTCTACGATTTTCTTATATGTGGTACATGTGGTTATTTTAAAGTAAAGTGTGAAAATTTAGAAATTTATTCGAGGATTGGGTTATAGATGAGACCTGAAAAAGGTGACTGAGTTATTTTAAATTGTTGTTGCAGTTGTTTCTATTTACTTGTTTTAGATTTCTTTCTTGTTTTATTATTTATTATTGTCACATGTTATGTTATTAATGCCCCGCCGTAGCCTCGTCACTACTTCGTCGAGGTTAGGCACGGCACTTACTCAGTACATGGGGTCGGTTGTGTTGATACTACACTCTGCACTCTTTTGTGCAGATCCAGGTACCGGCCAACAGTAGAGATATTTAGAGCTGCTACCTATTTCTTTTCCAGAGACACGAGGTATATCTGCCGGCGTTCGCAGATCCCGAGAGTCTTCTCTATAATGTTGAGTCTACTGTTTTTTTATTCAGAACAGTTACACATTATTTCTTTTAGCCCATTATTTGTAATATTCTTTAGTAGTTCGTGAATTGTGACACCAGACTCTGGGTAGTTCTAGACTAATTTATATAATTAGTTCGTGGCTCGGTTTAATTAATTGTTTATTATTTTATGTTTGGAATTATTCATTGCAAGTCAATAGATCAAGTTTAATTTAAAATTGTTTTATTATGTTTAAATGGTTAATTAAAGGAAATAGTTGAGCGAACTCTAACATTGGCTTGCCTAGCAAGTGTGGTGTTAGGCGCCATCACGATCCCTAAGGTTGGGAATTTGGGTCGTGACAAGTTGGTATCAGAGTACTAGGTTGCTTAGGTCTCACAATTCACAAACAAGCTTAGTAGAGTCTAAAGGATCGGTACGGGACGTATGTACTTATCTTTCGGAGGCTATTGAGTTAGGAATCAACTCTATTTTTATTTCTACTCTATCGTGCGATTTTTGTGTCCCAAATACTGATTAGATTGTTCTATTCTCTCGCAGATGGCGAGAACATGTGCTTCCTCTTCCGCTGACCAGCATTCCGGTCTTCCAGTAGCAGCAGCTCCTACTAGGGGCAGAGACCGAGGCCGCACCAGAGGCCGAGGCATGTGCAGGACTCAGCCCATTGCTCAGGCAGCAGCCCCAGCTGCGGAACCCCATATCGAGATTAATGAAAGGGTTCCATCTCAGGCCGTTCTAACGGGACCAACTCATGTTCCCGAGGGGTTTATTGCTACCCCGGTTCTGCAGGATGCTTTGGTCCGTTTAGTCGGCTTGATGGAGAGTGTGGCCCAAACGGGCACATTCCATATTGCAGCAGCCGTATCTCAGGATGGAGGAGTGGTCCAGACTCCCGCTACCCAACTCCAGCTCAGACTACTCCTCAGGTTCAGACCCCAATACCCAATTCCGTTGGGGTAATTCAGCCAGCTGCAGCAGTGCCGTCCGTTAATGGGGCAGCTATGTCTACCAATGCTTTGTGGAGACTTGACAGGTTCATTATGCTATTCCTTGTCCACTTCAGTGGTGCTACTTCAGGGGATCCTCAGGAATATCTGGATAGTTGTCATGAGGTTCTGCATCATATGGGTATTTTGGATACCAATGGGGTCGATTTTGCGGCTTTTCAGATGACTGGTTCCGCCAAAAAATGATGGAGAGACTATTTGTTGACTAGGCCAGTTGGATCACCTGATCTGACTTGGGATCAGTTCTCTCAACTCTTTTTGGAGAATTTCTTGCATGTTACTACTCTAGAGGAGAAACGTCATCAGTTTGAGCGACTTCAGCAGGGCAGCATGACTATGACCCAGTATGAGACCCGTTTCGTGGATTTTTCTAGGCATGTTATTCTTTTATTGCCCGCAGAGAGGGAGAGGGTCAGACGGTTTATTGATGGCCTTGTTCAGCCCATCAGGTTGCAGATGGCCAAGGAGACAAGGGTCGAGATTTCTATGCAGCTAATATAGCTAGGAAGGTTGAGTCAGTTCTTGGGATGGGTGGTCCGGGGTCAGAAAAGAGACCTCGCCATTTCGGTGGTTTCAGTGGTGCCTCATATGGAGGCGGGACTTCATTTAGTAGAGGCCATTCTTCCAGGTCATTTCATTCAGCACTACAGGCTTCACATAGTACTTCGATTGGTCGTGGTTCTTATCTGCCTCCTCCTGCTCAGCCAGTTTACAGTGTTCCTTCAGCTCCTATTAGAGCATCTCCTCTGCAGAGTGTTCCACGTGGTCAGCTGATTCGTCCAGGTCAGCATACTCTTCAGCATGGGTGTTTCGAGTGTGGTGAAATATGGGCATGTCCGGAGTACTTGTCCGAATTATGCAGGTAATCAGTTTCATCAGCAGGGTTCTCGTGCTATAGTTCCGACACCAGTTCCAGTACCTCCTGCCCAGCCAGCAAGGGGTAGGGTTCATGTTGTTAGAAGTAGAGGCCAGAATGTTAGAGGTGAAGGTCAGATGGCTAGAGGTGGAGGTCAACCCTCTAGAGGTAGAGGTCCTCTTAGAGGTGTGGTTCAGGGTGGCGGGGCCCAGCCCCGACTATATGCATTTCCAGCCAGGCTTGAGGCGGAGTCATCCGAAGCTGTTATTATAGGTATAATCTCAGCTTGTGATAAAGCTGCTTCAGTTTTGTTTGATTTGGGGTCTACTTATTCGTATGTTTTATCCTATTTTGCCTCGTAATTGAATGTGCCAGGTTGAGGGAATATGAGTCCAAAAACCTCAATATTCATGTTTGGTCTAACTTTGACTTGAGGGAATACGAGTCCCCATTTGTTGCTATGTGAAATGCATGGGTGTGTTGTATAGGTGAGGTGACGAGTATCTATGCACCACCCAATTTGCCCGTTAAGCATGATCCTTTTTTCGTCCCAACTTAATTGATTCTTGTCTTAATTATTCTATGACTATCTAGCGTTGTTGTCTTGTTGGCTTCATTGTTGATAATATTGAGTAAGTGATGAGGAATACAGTCTAACTATTTTATGATTGTTGAGGTTTATGTGATCGTTTGGTTCAAATTGTTTGTTGCCAATTGTTGTGGCGAGTGTATAAAGAGTATTGGTTGTTTATTGGGTTCTCTTGTGGGACAATTGACTGAGCAGCCTGGTGTTGAAATTACGAAGTCTATATGTACACATTGATGGTCCTGTTGGTATCATAAATTAGTATAAGGTTGTGATATATTATTGAAAGAGAAATATTGTGAAAGCTTCATAAATTAATATAAGGTTGTGATATACTGTTGAAACAGAAATAATGTGAAAGGCTTGGCCTTAATTGTGAAAGCTTCATAAATTAATATAAGGTTGTGATATACTGTTGAAACAAAAATATTATGAAAGCTTCATGAATTAATATAAGGTTATGATATGTCTGGTAGGAGCGGGTTGCACGTCGCAACAAAGGTGTGATAAGGGTAGACGGGTGGGATTGGGTTGCACGCCGCAACAGGAGTGATAAAGGTGATATTTGTAGGAAGGAGGAATAAGGGTGGACCGGTGGGATCGGGTTGCACGCCGCAACAAAGATGTGATAAGGGAGGACACTTATGATTTTACTGGATTTCATGAAAAATGTTCTTTTCTGGATTTCAAAAGATGTTTTACTGGTCTTTCTTGAAATTCAAGGATTTGAGACTTACAGATTTGAAAAGGTTGAAAACGTTTATTTTACTATTTTTCACGTTTGTTCTTGGCAATTATTTTCGTTTAAAGTTAAGGTTTGAAACTTGGAAATTTTGAGGATTGGTTATAGTTGAGGCCTGAAAGAGGCGGTTGTGTTATTTTATTTTTATTGTAGTATTTGAATTTTATTTGTTTAGATTTCTTACTTGCTATATATATATATATGTTTATCACATGTTTATTGTTAAAGTCCCACCTTAGCCTCGTCACTACTTCGTCGAGGTTAGGCTCAGCACTTACTCAGTACATGGGGTCGGTTGTACTGATACTACAATCTGTGCTCTTTTGCACAGATCTAGGTACTAGTCGGCAGTAGAGGATTCCAGGCGACCACCTATTCAGTTGGAGACATGAGGTACATCTGCTGGTGTTCCTAGAGTTCGAGAGTCTTCTCCCATTTTACATATACTGTTTTCTTACCTTCCAGACAGTTGCACTATTTCTTCAGCCATTATTTGTAGTATTCTTTTAGTAGTTCGTGGATTTGTGACACCAGACCCTAGGGTGGTTTTAAGTTATTTATTTAGTTCGTGGCTTGTTCTATCAATGGTTTATTCGTCTATACTTGGATTTTATCATAGAAAGTCAGCAATTTAAATTTTATATTTTTTTAATAATTGGTTATATTGTTTACATGGAAATTTAAAGGAAGTAATTAACCGAACTCTAACATTGTCTTGCCTAGCAAGTGTGGTGTTAGGCGCCAACACGATCCCTAGGATTGGGAAAATTTGGGTCATGACAAAAGGTTAATTTTAAATACCTCGATTTGCGTGCGCAGTCCGGGCGTGAAATCGGAAAGCTTTTATGTGAAAATGTGAGAAATATGATTTCTAGAATTTAAAACTTGATTATAGTTGACTTTGGTCAACATTTTCAGTATACATACCCGAATCTGTGTTCCGACGATCCCGGGAGGTCCATAGTAAAATATGGGACTCGGGCGTATGCCCAGAAATGGATTTCGAGGTCCCAAGCCTTAGAAATTGGTATTGGGCCCGTATTTTGGTTTCAGAGGTCGATACAGGTTGGTTATGATATTTAAGCCTTGCTTGTGAAATTTGGTGAAAACGGAGTTCGTTTGACGTGATTCGGACATCCAGTTGGAAAGTTATGAACTATAAGTGTTCTTGAGGAAAATGATGAGTTTTGAGGTTTAATTCATGGTTTTACATGTTATCTTAATGATTTGATCGCACGAGCAAGTCAGTATAATGTTTCTAGACTTGCGTGCATGATTTGTTTAGAGCCCCGAGGGCTCGGGTGAGTTTCGAGTAGGTATCGAAGTGTTAAAAGTTGGAAAACCATTGGTTCTAGTGTGCCCGCACCTGCAAGCCTAGAGCCGCAGGTGCGAGACTGCAAGCGCGCTTCCAGGGCACGCAGGTGCGGACCCCATCCCCGTAAGTGCGGTACTGCAGGAGCGGTCAAATCTCTGCAGGTGCGACCCCCAGCTACCTTAGTCATTTCCGCAGGTGCGATCCTTTCTCCGCACCTGCGAAAGCGCAGGTGCGACCCAAGCACCGCAAATGCGAAGGTCGACTGCCCAGCCCTATAAAATCCAATTTTAAAACGGGCAGAACCCTTTCTTCTCAAAATTTTCGAACCTTACAGCCCTAGGAGGGAATTTCTTCACCAAATATCAGCTCCAAGTCATAGGTAATCAACTCTTAACTTTACTCTCAATTCCTTGTTGTTTTTTATCACTTTTAAATCAAAAACTAAGAATTTTCATGGTAAACAATTGAGGGTTTGGGTAGAATTAGGGAATTATGTAAAAAATCAAATTTTTATATCGAATTGAGGCCAGATTTCGAAACTAATTGTATATTTGGGTTCGTGGGTGAATGGGTAAACGTAATTTGGTTCGAACCCCGAGTTTAGACCAAGCGGGCCCGGGGTCGGGTTTTCAACTTTCTTGAGAATACTTAGGAAAAATTATATTTTTCATTAAAGCTAGTTCCTTTAGCATTAATTAATGATGTTGAGTTAATTATGATTAGATTCGAGCAAGTTAGAACTAGATTCTAGAGGAAAAGCAGTAATTGAGCAGTGAGTGGCCTACGAAGTTGAGGTAAGTGCTTGGTCTAACCTTGATTTGAGGGAATAGGAATCCCCACTTATTTGCTATGTGAATTGCTTGTGTGTGGTGTATAGGTGAGGTGACGAGTATCTATGCACCACCAAATGGTCTGTTAAACATGATCCCTTCCCCGTTTCCAATTTCATTGATTCCTGTCTTAATTGTTCTATGTTAATTATTGTTGCTATGACTACTTAGCCTTATTAATTTGTTGTTAAATAATGTTGTGGTTATTTTGGAAAGAGTCCTGGGTGTTTATTTGGCCCCCATGTGATATAGAAAGGTTGAACAGTTTGGCATTGTTTTACGAGATGTGTATATATGAATATATATATATATATATATATGTATATTCCTGTTGGTTTCATTTTTGTGATAATATTGATGAGTTTATGAGGAGTACGGTTTTCGGTTTATAAATGTTAAGATAAAGGTGTTGTGAAAGGCTTGGCCTGAACTGCGAAAGTTTCTGATAAACAAATAAACATTGATTGTGATAAGGGGGCGAAATTGATTGTGATAAGGATGGAGAAATTGATTGTGATAAGGGTGGAGAATTTGATTGTGATAATGGTGAATAAATGGTTGTGATAAGGGTGGACAAGTTGATTGTGATAAGGGTAAAAAATTATGTTTTATTGAGTTAAATTACAAAGATTTGGAAATTCTCGTTTTATTCTACGGTTTTTCTTATATGTGGACATGTGGTTATTTTAAAGTAAAGTGTGAAAATTTGGAAATTTATTCGAGGATTGGGTTATAGCTGAGACCTGAAAAAGGTGACTGAGTTATTTTAAATTGTTGTTGCAATTGTTTCTATTTACTTGTTTTAGATTTCTTTCTTGCTTTATTATTTATTATTGTCACATGTTATGTTATTAATTCTCCGCCGTAGCCTCGTCACTACTTAGGCTCGGCACTTACTCACTACATGGGGTCGGTTGTACTTATACAACACTCTGCACTCTTTTGTGCAGATCCAAGTACCGGCCAGCAGTAGAGATATTTAGAGTTGCTACCTATTTCTTTTCCGGAGACACGAGGTATATCTGCCGGAGTTCGCAGATCCCGAGAGTCTTCTCTATAATATTGAGACTACTGTTTTATTTGATTCAGAACAGTTACACATTATTTCTTTCAGCCCATTATTTTTAGTATTCTTTAGTAGTTCGTGAATTATGACACAAGACCTTGGGGTAGTTCTAGACTTATTTATATAATTAGTTCGTGGCTCGTTTTAATTAATTGTTTATTATTTTATGTTTGTAATTATTCAATGCAAGTCAATAGATCAAGTTTAATTTAAAATTATTTTATTCTGTTTAAATGGTTAATTAAAGGAAATAGTTGAGCGAACTCTAACATTGGCTTGCCTAGCAAGTGTGGTGTTAGGCGCCATCACGATCCCTAAGGTTGGGAATTTGGATCGTGACAGGTTGGTGTCAGAGCACTAGGTTGCTTAGGTCTCACAATTCACGAACAATCTTAGTAGAGTCTGAAGGATCGGTGCGGAGACGTCTGTACTTATCTTTCGGAGGCTACTGAGTTAGGAAAGAACTCAGTTTTTATTTCTACTCTATTGTGCGATTCTTGTATCCCAAATATTGATTAGATTCTTCTATTCTCTCGCAGATGGCAAGAACACGTGCTTCCTTTTCCGCTGACCAGCATTCCGGTCCTCCAGCAGCAACAACTCCTACTAGGGGCAGAGGCCGCACCAAAGGACGAGGCAGGGGCAGGACTCAGCCCTTTTCTTAGGCAGCATCCTCAGTTGCGGAACCCCAGATCGAGATTAATGAGGGGGTTCCAGCTCATGTAGTTCCAGCGGGACCATCTTAGGTTCCCGAGGGGTTTATTGCTACCCTGGTTCTGTAGGATGCTTTTGGTCCGTTTAGTGGGCTTGATGGAGAGTGTGGCCTAGACAGGCACATTCCATGTTGCAGCAGCCGTATCTCAGGATGGAGGAGGGGTCCGAACTTCCGCTTCCCACACTCCAGCTCAGACTACTCCTCAGGTTCAGACCCCAATAGCATATCCCGTTGGGGTATTTCATCCAGTTGCAGCAGTGTCGCCCGTTAATAGGGAAACTATGTCTACCAATGCTTTGTGGAGACTTGACAGGTTCATTAAGTTTTTCCCTGTCCACTTCAGTGGTGCTACTTCAGAGGATCCTCAGAAATATTTGGATAGTTGTCATGAGGTTCTGCGTAATATGGGTATTTTGGATACCAATGGGGTCGATTTTGCGGCTTTTCATATGACTAGTTCCGCCAAGAAATGGTGGAGAGACTATTGTTTGACTAGGCCAGTTGGATCACCTGCTCTGACTTGGGATCAGTTCTCTCAACTCTTTTTGGAGAAGTTCTTTCCTGTTACTACTCGAGAGGAGAAACGTCGTCAGTTCGAGCGACTTTAGCAGGGCAGCATGACTGTGACCCAGTATGAGACCCGTTTCGTGGATTTTTCCAGGCATGTTATTCTATTATTGCCCGTAGAGAGGGAGAGGGTTTGACGGTTTATTGATGGCCTTGTTCAGCCCATCAGGTTGCAGATGGCCAAGGAGACAGGGGCTGAGATTTCTTTGCAGGATGCAGCTAATATAGCTAGGAGGGTTGAGTCAGTTCTTGGGATGGGAGGTCCGGGGTCAGACAAGAGACCTTGCCATTCTGGTGGTTTCATGGTGCCTTATTTGGAGGCAGGACTTCATTTAGCAGAGGCCATTCTTCCAGGCCATTTCATTAAGCACTACAGGCTTCACACGGTACTTCGGTTGGTTGTGGTTCTTATCTGCCTCCTCCTGCTCAGCCAGTTTACAGTTCTCCTTCAGCTCCTATTAGAGCACCTTCTTTGCAGAGTGTTCCACGTGGTCAGCCGATTCTTCCAGGTCAGCATACTCTTCAGCAGGGGCGTTTCGAGTGTGGTGAATATGGGCATGTCCGGAGGACTTGTCTGATTTATGCAGGTAATCTGTTTCAGTAGCAGGGTTCTCGTGCTATAGTTTCGGCACCAGTTCCTGTACCACCTGCCCAAACAGCAAGGGGTAGGGGTCATGTAGTAAGAGGTAGAGTCCAAAATGTTAGAGGTGGAGGTCAGATGGCTAGAGGTGGAGGTCAGCCCACTAGAGGTGGAGGTCCTCCCAGAGGTGTGTTTCAGGGTGGCGGAGCCCAACTCCGGCTATATGCATTTCCATCCAGGCCTGAGGCGGAGTCCTACGACGTTGTTATTACAGGTATCATCTCAGTTTGTGATAGAGCTGCTTCAATTTTGTTTGATCCGGAGTCTACTTATTTGTATGTTTCATCCTATTTTGCCTCGTATTTGAATGTGCCCCGTGATCCCTTGAGTGTTCCTGTTTATGTGTCTACACCGGTGGAGGATGCTTTTGTGGTAGATTGTGTGTATCGTTCGGTAGTCATTGAAAGTCTTGAAACTAGTGTGGATTTCTTTCCTTTTAGACATGGTTGATTTTGATGTTATATTGGGCATGGATTGGTTGTCGCCCTATTATGCCATCTTGGAATGTCATGCCAAGACAGTTACTTTAGCCGTACCGGGGTTGCCTCGATTATAATGGAAAAGGACTCATGATCATTCTCCCAGCCAGGTAATTTCATATTCTAAGGCTCGCCCCATGGTGGAGAAAGGGTGTTTGACTTACTTGGATCATATTCGTGATTCTGATGCCGATGTTTCTTCCATAGAGTCAGTTCATATCGTTCGTGATTTTCCTGAGGTATTTCCTGCAAACATGTCGGGGATGCTACCCGACAGGGAAATTTATTTCTGTATTGATGTGGCTCCGGCCACTCAGCCCCTTTCCATTCCTCCATATCGTATGGCCCCACCATAATTGAAAGAGTTGAAAGAGAAGTTGCAAGATTTGCTAGATAAGGGTTTGATCATGCCTAGTGTCTCGCCATGGGGTGCACCAGTTTTATTTGTAAAGAAGAAAGATGGGTCGATGAGGATGTGTATAGATTACCGACAACTGAATAAAGTTACTATCAAGAATAAGTATCCGTTGCCGAGAATTGATGACCTATTTGATCAGCTTCAAGGTGCTAAGGTATTTTCGAAAATTGATTTGAGGTCGGGCTATCATCAACTGAAGATTAGGGCGTCCGATGTTCCTAAGACAGCCTTTTGGACGAGGTATGGGCACTATGAATTTTTGGTTATGTCTTTTGGGATGATTAATGCTCCAGCGGCCTTTATGGACTTGATTAATCGGGTTTTCAAGCCCCATCTGAACTCTTTCGTGATCGTGTTCATTGATGATATTCTTATATACTCCTGCAGTCGGGAAGAGCATGAGAAGCACCTCCGTATAGAACTCTAGACTTTGAGAGATAATCAGTTGTATGCCAAGTTTTCTAAATGTGAGTTCTGGTTAGATTCAGTGGCCTTTTTGGGTTATATTGTATCAGCTGAGGGTATTCAGGTTGATCCTAAGAAGATAGAGGCAGTCAGGGACTGTCCTAGACCCACTACAGCTACGGAGATTAAGAGTTTCTTGGGTTTGGCAGGTTACTACCTTCCTTTTGTGGAGGGGTTCTCATCCATAACATCCTCAATGACTAAATTGACTCAGAAAGGTGCCCCATTTAAATGGTCAAATGAGTGCGAGGCGAGATTTCAGACATAGGTGCTGACTTTTTTGTGGAAGTCTTAGCCAATTTGACCTTGGGTGTCTTGACCACCATTGGAGCAACCTCTTCATCTTGTTGGACCAGGTCCAATACCTCATCAACAGCAATAGCCTAAACAGGCTCCCCCACTTTCGCTTTCCCTTTCTCAGCCCTCTTTCTTTTGCTCTCTTGCAGAGCTTTTTCCAGATTCTCCTCCTCTTCTCGGACAGTATTTCTCGTAGCTCGTACCCTTGGAACAGGTACACCAACAGACTCATCAGTTTTCCTTTTCTTTGAGGCTTTAGACTTGATGGACTTGGGAGTCCTTCTGTTTTTGGGGTTGTTTGAGTCCCCCAGTTTCTTAAGTCTCTCAGCCAAGGTTTCTTCCCCAGAAGAAACACGATCATCTATCTCCTTCATTAGCTTTTCTAATCCAGCAGCAGCTTCCTCAACTTCATTAGTTCCCCTATCACTACGACATCATCCTCAAGATTCTCAGGAATGGGGCCACAAATCTCAAGTATGGAACCATCCTTCCCAGATCCCCTCATACCTGCATCCCCCTCATTCTCAAGAATTTCCCCAGTTTTTCTTGGCCTACTTGGCACTTCCACATCCACCACAGACCCAACCAGCACATATCTATTTTCAGAATTTAACACAGAGGTAACTTCAGTATTACCTTTCTCAGCACTTGACGAACCAGGTGCATCGTCCTTATGTGCTGATTTAAATGATTCACTGGACGAATCAGGTTTGGGTTCTTCTTTAGCCTGTAATAAATCTTCCAAGAACTTTGCTCGTGACCCTGAAGCCACATATTTTCATGCAAGAACCTTGACACGACGGGGTTTTGGGTTTGGGATAGGGTTTGGTGTAGGTTTAAGAGTATCATGGTATTCAGGGGTTTCAGGTGTCTTAGAGGATTTAGAATTGTAGACCGGTGGAGAGTCAAACTCATACTCCCTCACCGTAGTCACGATTTTGAGAATAAGATAAAGCAGACGACATTTTTAATTTTTAGAGATAAATAAGAGAGGGCAAAAGACAGTGGAGATTTGAGTGTTGAATGACTTGAACATGGTTCGTCTATTGCTTTATTCACTATGGGTAATGATGGCCGATTTATAACTTGTGGCTGGGGTGATTATAACGGACGAGTATTAACACAAGTAGGATACTAATCGATTAAGGACTGTCAGTGATTTGACATTGATTAGACCGTTTCTTTCCCCCTAAAACTAGGCTAATTTATTGTGACGGAACTTCTTGAAACTGGTTCATTATTTGGGTAAGTACGAGAATTTGAACTGAACCATAAATGGATAGATTCCTACTCATGTATGACTGTACTTGAATTAATACATGTATGGAGATGAGAACGTACCTTGTCAGTCATGTAAACCAGCATGGATGAACCATGTTCATCCTGTAAAAAATCTTTATTTTGCCTCAATTCACAAATAGAGAAACATCATTAGCAACTAGGGAATCATATTAATACATGGCAGAAGAGTATGACAGCAAAGACATAGAGCTGAGCAATGATTAATCTGATTAAGTACCTAGTTAAAATTTCTAGCCAGAGTACTTCCTCCTATTTTTTCTCTTTTTATTTAAATAGGAGATCTTAATCATCCCTAATTCAAGCCTGTTTCTCTCATAATGCTCCCTACTCAATGCTTTGGTAAATATATCAGCAATTTGATGATCAGTGGCACAAAATTCGATTGAGATCATCCCCTTCTCATAATTATCCCTCAGGAAATGGTGCCTAACATCTATGTGCTTAGTTCTTTTGTGATGAATCGGGTTCTTAGTCATACTAATTGCACTAGTGTTATCATAGTAAATAAGAATGCATCCCACATCTATACCAAAGTCCAGGAGTTGTTGCTTAATCCATAGCAACTGAGGACAGCAAGAGGCTGCAGCCACATATTCAGCCTCTGCAGTAGACAAGGCTACTAAATTTTGTTTCTTGGTGGCCCGGGATACAAGGCAGGAGCCCAAAAAGTGAGCCATGCCTGAAGTACTTTTCCTGTCAACCAGGAAACCTGCATAATCAACATCA